>JASDQU010103996.1:20276-36248 GCA_032191745.1 Picea mariana | reverse complement strand
ATATTACTAATAGTACTTCTTGAACTAAGTCATGACAAAATTTATCTAAGCACAACATGTCCTCTCATGGTAAAAGAAGACAAAATATAAAATTATTAGCATTAAGAAGTGTTTTTTTTCCCGATGGAAGAAATCACGGGAAATCCTCCTAGTACTTCCCCACATTTCATGGATGGTAAATGGGGTAAATCATCGGCTCTGATTACGGGGCCTCATCCCAGGGAATCAAGAGAGTCAAACCTGTCACCGACATCAGGCATAATACCTCACTTTTGGCTCTAAACCAAATGAGCTAACCCCTGGGCTTAGCGTTAAGAAGTGTTATAATATATAAGGTCAATCTTGATTACTTTCATGATAGTTTAGAAAATATCACACCACTTATGAGCAGGAAACCATCACATGAAATCATAACACATCAACTAAAAGAAGCACAAAATACCATGTGTATGAGCACATATTATCTGAGCTGTAAAACATAGAAGATGATATACCATGGTAGAACTATTTAAAGGAGATCATGGATGATGTTAGGCTAGAAAGATTGGAAGATCAAGCTGGAATTAATGGATATGAGTAGGATATCTCATTCAAGCAACATCAATGCACCCTTGAGAGGGTAGTCTGGAAGTAGTTTCCCTTGAAAGGGGAAACAGGGCCAACATCGCCCATTAGTATATTTATACACTTAGGAGTTAGTTAATATCAAGTTGATCTAATGTGTATTTAGGTGAAAGTGTGTTTCTTTAGTATGCATTAGTATGATTTGTAGTTATGTAATCTGATGGTCACGATATGTTCTAAACATAGAATGATCCAATGACTTATATTCTCCTTGATCTTAATGGCTACATTGATCAATGACTTAACACCCAATTGGTACATGATATCTATTTAAAGAGCATGGGGGATCATTTGTTGATGATCTATTGCGAGAAAATCTCTTGTAAAATAGTTTTCTTTTGCATTAATATATTACCTCAAGTGGCGACATTGGTTGGGGCTGTGCATTGTTTCCCTCTTCGAGGGTTTTAACCATGTAGAAACATCAATGTATTGATATTTGATTTGGTTGGGTTGGTTATTGAAGGTGTTCATCCCGTGTTGGAATACCTTGTTTTTTCGAACTTGGTATCAGAGCCCGTTTGAAGACCCACTTCCGTTGTAGATCAAGATTCGAGGTCATGTTGCTGCATTTTTGGTTTTTTCCATTTTTGGGCTAAGAGAACCATTTCATTATGTCTAGAGCACTGCTTTCAATTGGAAACACTTTTCATTTCACTCGAAAAGGTTTTTGTTTTCCCAAGATATGACCATTTTTGTCATATTCGAAGGTATAAATTTGGAATACGCCCTTTTAATTTTTTTTTACAGAGTTATTATTTTAGTTTTCTATTTTTATTCTTGGTTTACTACTCTTTTTGGTCTACGTATGCTCTTTGTTGTGCGCTCTATGTGATCTCAACAAATCACAGATAGAGCGAAAAGTGTTTTTTTTCCTACGTATGATTTTTGCTTTATATTATATGCAAGCTTACCAAATCAAAAACATAGAGAAAACTTGCATTTCTTGGGTAAGATAACCAATATCTAACCCCATTCTTGTTGAGATTCAATTTTTTTTTTCTAAATTTCACTTGTTTTTTGTGTGCGACCGTGTTTTTTGGGTAAGCACACTTCGAGGCAAATACCAACAACAACAACACCCCTATCCTCATTCATTACAATTGCTACATATTTTACTTTAGCTCAGCAATACCCCAGTCCTCCTTCATTACAATTGCTACATATTTTACTTTAGCTCACTTGGTTGAAACTTGCTTGATTCGATAAGAGGTTTTGAGTTCAAGTCTATATTTTTTGAGTTATTTTTTGAAAAGTTCATGCAACTTTGAGTTATCTCATAACTTTGTTGTAAAGTGCATTTCACTTAAATTATAAAAGTGAATCACCATAAAATTACTTTAATATTTTTTTAAGTTATTTTTTGCATGTGACTTATTATAAAGTAACTTCATTATAAAAGTGATTTTCATTTATTTTATAAAAGTCAGTCATTTCATAAGTAACTTAGTTATAAACGTGAACTTATAGACAAATATAGAGAAGGAAGGACATCAACATGCGAGTCAATTTCTATCTTCCATGTGGCGCTTTGGTTATCACTTATGCCTTTTTAGAAAAAAAAAGGCATAACTTTCACATCCAAAGTTCATTTTCAGTGCTATTTTTTTTAAACAACCTATTTTTTCAAGAGATTTCCATCAAGACAGTCAGTTTCAACTTTTGAATCCATATCATTTACATATTTTAATATGGCTTCTCCAAGTGCTTTTTTTCTTACCAGTACCAACTACTTCTCATGGAAATCCCACATGGATGATGTACTAAGAAGTAAAGGATTGTACTAGATTACCTTGGGAAGAAAACAAGCCTCCATTGATGCTGAAAGGAAATCTAAATGGTCTAATAAGAATGCTGAAGCACATGGACTAATCAAAATGTCCCTCTCTCCTGATTTACAATTTCATCTTCAAGGAATTGATGACCCAGATGAAGCTTGGAATAAGATTGAAGTTGTGTTTGGTAAACACAATGTGATTTGAGCCCACCAAATTGAAAATGTGTTAATGAATTTAAGTCCCAATGATTTTCCTTGCATTGAAGATTATTTATCTAAGTTCAAAACACTTAGAATTTTACTGAAAGACTGTAAAATAGATTTGAAGGATGACATATGCATATTTGTTATTATTTCTAAGCTTGGTAGTGCATATTCTATCTTTGTATCTACATTTTACACCACCAGAAAATCTCTAGGGAGTTCTTTCAAAGATCCCACTCTTGAGTCTTTTTGTATTTCTCTTCTCAGAGAGAAATATAAGCTTTTGCAACTTGGAGTAATTAACAATGTAGGTACATCTAACACAGCCTTAGTGGCCTAGTAGAAAGATAAATCCAAATATCCCAAGAAACAACATCCCCGCAACAATAAGCAAAACAAGGGTCCCAAACCCTCTCAACCAACTTCTACTCCTAATGGAGACAAAGGAGCAAAATCTAAAAGTAAGAATACTGACATGAATTGTAATTTTTTTGGGCGGGATGGTCATCTGGAGTCTAAATGTTTTAAAAAGATGGAGGCCTTAGAAGAAACAATGAAGAAACACGACATCAATATTGATTCTTCTTCTTCTACATCTTCTTCTCATGGACATGCACTTTCTACTTTTGGTTTCTCCTTCAATGCAACTTCTACTTCTTCTGACGAGTGGCCTAATGATTTTGGAGCATCTTATCATATGGCTAAGGATAAAACCATTTTTTTTTCACTAAATGAATGTAACACAAAACACACATTTTTTGGTGATGACAGATATTTTAGTGTTGTAGGGTCTGGAACAATTCACGTAGGTAAGGGTCATTTCAATTATTTATTATATGTTCCAAGTCTTTCCTACAACCTTCTATCAATGTATTAGACCACTCATTCAGGTGAAGGTAAAACCGTGGAGTTTTCACCTAACCAAATTGTAATCAACAATTTAAAAGATCCTAAGCATGTCCTAGCAACTAAAATTGTTGATGATATTATCAAGTTCTACAAATTTGACAACTTATTGAGCAAACTTTGGCATGAACAATTTGGTTATATAAACTATCACTCATTGCAACAACTATGTAATCAACATATGGTCACTGGTCTTCATCTCATTTCTTGTAGAGATGGTGTTTATGTTGGTTGTGTTCTTGGAAAAAATCATTGGGACACTTTTACAAACATGCTTGGCATGCCTCAACCCCTTTGTATCATGTTCATATTGATTTGCGTGGTCTGCTTTCTTCTCCTTTATTTGGGTGCATTTACTTCTTAACTTTCATTGATGAATTCTTTAAATGCACTTGGGTTTAATTCTTAAAACTTAAGAGTGAAGTTTTTGAGATGTTTTTGGCCTACAAAGCCCTTGTAGAAAAATAATCCAGACATTAACTTTAAAGGTTAAGAACATATAATGGAGGTGCACATGTGAACAAAAAATTTACAAGTTGCTACACTACACAAGGCATTCAAATGCAACATCCTATTCCATATACACCACAACAAAATGGTGTTGCTGAGAGAAATAGTCACACATTAAAGGAAATTGCTAATTGTATGATCCAATCTAAAGGATCAAGTTTGCATTATTGGGTGAAAGCTGTCAACTGTGCAAATTACATAGTAAATCACACTCCCACAAAGGATTTTAAAAAAATAACAAAGGAATAAGCATGGAATCAAATAAAGTGAGATGTAAGCCACTTTTATGTATTTGGTAGTATAACATGGGCTCACATTCCTCATGAGAAAATGAAAGCATTATGGCCTAAAAGTGAGAAATGTCTTTTTGTTGGATATTTTGAAGATGTTAAAGGCTACCTACTTCTTCAACCTCATTCCAATAAAATTATTATTAGAAGAGATGTTAAATTTGGTGAAAATATATTGGTCTGTGAGCCTAATTCAATTTTTGTGCCATCTTCGACTTGTGAGCCATCTTTGATGTTTGTTCCATGTTTTGTTCCTATTCTAGTTTCTTCTTTAGATGATGGCAATGATGTTGGAAATCTACCTCTTCCTACTCACCTTTCTCCACATGAGTCCATTGAACATGAACCTACACTAGCACCACCACTTCCTCTATGGGTCCATTCAATACGAGAAAAACTAGTGATCTTGTCGGTGATCCTTCAGATTAGCATCAGACACGTTCATAATTATAGAGAGACTATTCTCTTTTGGCTCAAGTTTAAGAGACTCATGATCYAGATACACTTGCAAAATCTTATGGCCATCCAAATTGGGATACAATAATGAATGAAGAATATCGTTCCTTAATGGTGAACAATACTTAGGATCTTGTACTTCTTTCGAAGGGAAGAAAACTTGTTACATGTAAATGAGTATATATAACTAAGTATGCATTAGATGGAAGTGTTGAAAAACATAAGTCTTGGTTAGTTTCCAAAGGATTCTCTCAAGTTGAAGGCATTGGCTGCAATGGAAATTTTTCTCCCATAGTCAAAATGAATTCTATTCGCCTCATTCTAGCCCTTGCTACCTCACATAAATACGAGGTCCATCAGATGGAAGTGAAATCAACCTTCTTGCATGGGGATTTGCAAGAATAAATCTACATGAAACAACCTATTGACTATGTCCAGAATGACTCCAGCCTTTTTTGTTGCATTAAGAAATTTCTTTATGGTATTAAGCAAGCTCCTCAAGCTTGGCATGCCAAAATGGACAGATTTCTCCTTGACACCGACTTTTCTAGATGTCATTCTGACCCTAATGTATATACCAATAAAATAGGAAGCCATATCATAATATCTGTTCTTTATGTTGATGACCTTTTCTTCATTGTTAGTGACCCTAATATTTTAACCCATGTGAAATCCATCCTTGAAAGGAAATTTGAAATGACAGACTTAGGATATTTTTATTATTTCCTTGGCCTCCAAGTATTGCAAACCAAGGAAGGAGTTTTTCTTTCCTAATCTAAGTATGCCCATGAACTTCTTTGTCAATTTCATATGGAATATTATAAACCAACCCCTTCTCTCCTCTAGTCTAGAGTCAAAATTGCTGCCACCTATACTAATCCTAAATTCAATGCTAATTTGTATCGTTAGTTAGTTGGTAGTGATAGGAAATACACTTCCACACTAAACCTAATAGGAAAGAGAAGATAGATTTAAAAAAGAAATTAAATGAAAAACACAATACATGGAAATTTTACTTTGGAAACCCAAACAGGAAAACCAACATTCGTTGAGCATCTTGCTCTTTTTTTTGTATTATTCATTTAGAATAAAGAGTTACATGACTAAACTTGGTATACACCTAAGACACAATTTCCATCATACTCTCTCTCTTTACACAAGAACAACCCTATAGCCAATTCAACTTACATCTACATAACCAACAACCTCTAAAGATTGATCAACATGATAAAATTAAAACACACCTTATTTATAGGATTTACAATATGAAAAAACCTAAATCATGGTGCCCAAAAATGGTTACAAACCCACGCAAATTATTGGTTACAAATATTACGAATCTCTGGATTTTGTTATAGTCGACTACCAATGGACCTCTAGTCAATATTTAGTCAGTTGCAACTCGACCTCCTCACGACCTCTTGTCGACCGACCTTTCAAATTTCTTGTCGATCACTTTGAGTCCGACTTCGAATTCCTAGTCGATCACTTTGATTGCCGAATTAACCATTGAGTTGGCTTAACTCATCGGTCGATCCTTCACTTAGTCGATCCACCTCGACTAGACAATCATATGACTATTATTTCACTACAAATAATATAACAACCCAAAATTCTCCCACTTGTTGTCTTCTTTGTTGATACAAGAGAACCTGGACATCTATTCATTGACCCAGGGCGACAATGCCCATTGCCTCTCTACACCAAGAGAACTTCACAACTCTCACAGACTTGGTCAAAGAGTCTGCAATGTTTTCCAACGTGTCTACTTTCTCCAACAACACTTTGTTTCTTTCCACCATGTCTCTTATGAAATGGCATTCTATATCAATATGCTTCATCCTAGAATGATAAGACGAGTTTTTTTCCATGAATATTGTGCTTTAACTGTCATAATTTATCTTCATAGCTCTCTGTTCAAATCCATTTTGAAGTGGATTTGGTGGTCCACTTCGTGAGAACATGATGAATACATAACATAATTCCATATAACCATAATAAATAATATCTTATTTACTAACCATTTTAGATATTTACTTGACATCATATGAAATATAATACATGTATATAAATACACGCGGGGAATGATAAGTCACATCCTTCGAAAAGGTGATGACTTATCATAGATCAAAGGCCACGACTTATCATTTGCATTATAATTTCTATTTACATAATAAAAAGCCTATAACATATTATTAGAAGATATGAATGTAATATACTTTAGGTATATTACAAGTCTTCCCCCCTTAAAAAGGCTTTGTCCTCAAATCATAGGGAACGAGAAACTCTTTTGATAGAATGACGTTCTTTTATAACTATTATCGATTAGATAAAGTTGAAGAAATGATACAATATTACAATTGAAGTCTCGAACAATACTTGCGCATCGAAAAAGAATCAATCCATCCAAGGTGGATTTTTTATGGATCTCTTATAAGATTCTGGATATGTTCTTCTTTGTTGACTTCAAGGAAAATATATCTTTGGATGCTTAGGAATTTTGTCCTTCTTAATGTATGGTTTAGTCTTGTTGTGATTTACTTGAATCATCATGATGATATCTTATTTTTTTGTATTTATTGGTGTGACAACATCCTTCAACTGACCTATGACTTTATTAGTGGCGATCAACAGTATGCCAACTTCAACTAAATTTGTGGATGTTGTTTTATCATAGAATTTTAATCGACTTATGGAAACACTTCCACTGATACAACTTCATTGTTAAGAACATTAGGTTTTTCCATGTTGATCAAGTCGGTGATAGTTCCCTTATCCATGGTTTGGGTTTCTTGTTGTGCCTTCCTCTTATTCTTCAATTTCTTCATATCTACAAGTAGACTTTTATTATGATTTATCAAACGAGAAATTTCTTCATCTTTGGACAATAGTTCTTTATTGATATTTTCAGACTATTTTTTATGAGTTCTTTTTATATTATTATTTTGTCATTGTGACTCTTTAATTTGTTGTTGAAATTTATGAATTTCTATATCTTGTTTCTCCAATTCTATTCAATTTTGCATAATTTATTCATATTTGCTAATAATATTTTTATTCAATTCTTTTAACTTTTCCATTAAGTATGTGTGATTTTGTTGTTCATTTTGATCTAAGTTTGATGATCGAGAAAGGTGTTTTGAATTAATGTCTCACAACATTAACTTATTGGTAAGGTTCTCTAATTCTGTGTACTTTTTATCAATATTCATGGTAAAAGTACCAATAGATTTCAACCAAAGGTTCCCTAGGAGCACATCCACTTCCTTGGTTTGTAACACAAAAAAATTACATTTTGGGGAGTATTCATCGATGCTTAATTCTAAATTATTAATCTCATTATCATCCTCATACTCTTGTGTAAGAGATATTTTAACTTCCTCTTCCGCAAGTTGTAATTTATTTGCCAATTTAATATCAATATAGTTCCAATGACTAGCGAGGTCAATGGCAATGCTTATGGTCTCATTCTGGATCCCCCCTAACATATGTATGAAAATGTTGATTGGTTCCAAAAGATAATCAAAAATGAATTGAACCTTATTTTCCATTTCAACTTGGTGAAGTTACCTCTGTAAGTAAAAATTACCATTGTAAAAAGTTTGTCTTTGTAATGTTTTTTTATATATGGTAGGGAATACCAATTGTATTTTACTTTTATATTAATACTTTAATATAAAGTAATTAAATATTATTTCCCAATTTCCAAAGAACTCTTTATGAAATACTTCTCCTTCTATATCACTTGCTAATAAGAATAGTAATATAAAAAACCACGGCCAATGGTTTACCAAAACCATGGGCATGTAAATCACCAACGATAAAATCTAATTTTACCCTTCCTTTTTCTTTTTCTTTTTTACTTCTTTTCCTTATAGTATTTTCCGAATACCATGAGCAATTACCATGGGTTTTTTTGAAACCAAGCTTTGTTTCTTTTTCTTCTCCCTTATTTTTTTTCTTTATTAAGAGAAAAGAATGGACCACCAACCTGAAGATTATTTGATATATATATATTCTTTTCATTTCTCTTTTTATTTTTTATTTTTTTATGCTGCAACAATATCTACTTAATCACAGATCAGGGGAACAACCGATCAACTAAAAAGTTGTCCATAGGCTAGCGGAAATACAACTCTGATAGCAAATAAAGTGGATCTAGTGGTCCATTTCATGAGAACATCATGAATACATAACATAATTCCATACAACCATAATACATAATATTTTATTTACTATCCATTTTAGATATTTACTTGACATCATATGAAATATAATACATGTACATAAATACATGTGGGGAATGATAAGTCCTGTTCTTGGAAAAGGTCATGACTTATCATTTACATTATAATGCCTATTTACATGATAAAAAACCTATAATATATTATTACAAGATGAGAAACGTAATATACTTTAGGTATATTACAGGATCCCTAAACACAATTGAGAATCCGTACTGATTCTTTGCTTCCCTAAGTGGCTACCATGTATTCATCTTTCGTTGTTGAAAAATATACGATTGTTTGTCACTTACTCACCCAGTTGATTGCTCCACCGAACATCTTAAACACATATCCACTGGTCGACCTTCGCCAATCCATATCTCCAGCCCAGTCGGCTTTGAAAAATCCATGTACACTTACTTCATTGTCAACTTCAGGATTCCCTTGGTAGCATATAACATAATATTTTGTGCCACACAAATACCTTAATACTCTCTTGGCAATTGTCTGGTGCTCTTTCCCAAGTGTCGACATGTATCTTCTTGCATGAGAAATGTCTATTCGAGTGTAGACCATCACATATGTTAGACTATCAACAACAATTGCATAGGGAACACATGGCATGTCTTCTATTTCTTCTTGTGTCTTTGGACACTATTCAATAGTTAATTTTTCTCCCACAAGAATTACCACCTTGACTGGTTTGCAATATTGCATGTTGAAATGCTTCAAGATTGTTTCAATGTAGTTCCTTTGGTTCAACCAAATATTTCTAAATTTCCAATTTATCTTGATCTCCATTCCCATAGTGAAGTTTGCTGCACCAAGATCCTTCATGTCGAACTTGGAGGAACACTGCTTCTTCACCTCCTTTATTGTGTCCATGTTGTTTTCGACCAACTTGGTTGAGATGTATGACACTTTTGCTTACATGTTGTATCTGGAGTTAGGTCAATACAGTTGATTCTATAGCTTATTCCAACAGATAAAATGATAGGATGGAAGATGAAAGTAGGTTAGGAAGGAAGGATGCTTCGATGTTTGTTGAGAATACTGATTGGGGATTATATGTGCCACTATTATTTACTCACTTGGTTCCTACCATGTTTACAACCCTCTTTTGATTCCATTTTGGTATTTGAAGTATGAAAATGAGTTATTGATGAATTATTGTAATTTGTTTGTTAAGATTATTAAATGATGCATTTACTTGATTTGTTGTCCTGCATGCTTTGGTATGATCATACATGAACTATGCACTAGAGGCAACACTTATTTATCATTAGTACATGCATAAGATATGTGTCCGCCAGCTACATACACATACCTACACATGTACACTAGTAAAATTAATTAATGTATTAATTATCAAACTATATTATTAACTATTTAATTGAATAGTTTAATGACTATGTAAATTATATTGCATAAAAAAATAATTAGTAGCATTAAATATCTTCTTTGGCTTTGATTGATGGTTGGTATGATGAATTAAATGAGTATAGTGGGTTGTTATGTACATTTTGGGAAAAATTGTCCAGTTGCATTTATAAGATAGCATGAGAAGAAAGACTTCGTATTTTATTTATTGTTATTTTATGTAAGTAATTTGTATTTTAGTTTATTTTAAATTTTCCTAAGAATCTAGATAAGGGAGGTCAATGGATAATAATGAAGGTGGTTGAAGATACTTGGGGAAGTGAGTATGGAAAATCGATAAATAGGAAGAGGAAGTGGTGATGAAGGGGGTGAGGAGGTTGAGAGGTTGCATTATTCTTGGAAGAACTATTTCTTATGACAATATTGGTTAGAGCATATGTGTATTTCTATTCTTGGAGTCACGGGCATGGAGGGCCAAGAGACTAAAAGGTTTCTTGGAGCTAGGAATCCGGCTAGGCTCCTAGTTGGCTAGGAGGATAACTCTATTGCTAGTTGGATGAGAGGATAATTCCGTTGTTTCACTTTGGGCAAGTGGGAAAAAGAATTGAGAAAAGAATGATTAGAAGCATCTTCCTCCTACATTGCAACTGATGAGCTTCAAAAAACCAAGGAGGAGGTATTTTTCCATAGTATTTGTTCATACTTATGTTTAAAGGTTTAAATATTAGAGTTAACATCTTACTTAATTCATCCCGTTATTTATATTTCTCATTGAACAAATGTAGAAAAGTTGCGGAAATGAAAATCAATAAAATTATGTTAAAACAAATTGCTTATGATGTATGTATTTATTGATTGATTAAAATTTCCTAGCATCCTGTGGATGGGTGCTACATTTGGTATCAAAGATGTAGGTTAAATACTGGAGCATTATGGTCCCTATCTATAACTAAAATGTAAATTTTCAAAAACAATACTATACAATTTAATAAACCAAAAATCAAGGAATTTCTTAAGCTTGGATAAAACCCAAAAGTTTATTTCCTTGAAGAGGTAATTGTTGGAGTTACTTCACACACACCTAGGATTTATTTTTCCTAAGGTTTTTCCTTGTTTATTAGTCATAATTAAACATTATCTAGTTTCCTATATTTTAGGGGAGAATATTCCACCTGGAGAATATTCTCGTTTAGTTAACACTTCAGTTTGACTAGTTGAGTTGAGTTTAGATGCTGCATTGGTTTTGTCACCATGCAACATTGGGATCATCACCAGCTAATGCACACTTGCCTTGGGGTCATCACCAGACTGAAACATTACCCTTGTTTCCTTGAGTTAACTCCTCACTACTCTTTGTTCAGTCAATTAACTGAAGACTAGTTGACTAGTTAACTCAACTAGGTGGCAGTTCACTCCCGTAATTGCCTAAGAGACTAGACTAGGTGGAATTTCACTCCTGTAACTGCTGGTGTGTGTCCAGATCACTCTAGACCACCACTATGGCTCATCAATTACTCATGTATCCTATATATATTGTAAATTATTCACTCTTTGAGTGTGGAATACAGTTAATGAGAATTCTTTCATTCTTTCTCTCCTTCTTCTTCTTTCTCCAATTCTCTTTGCAAATGTGTGTATTATTGTTTAGATAGATATCTTCTGTGTAGGTTCAACACGTTTACATGGTATCATATCCAATGGACTTCTAAGCAAAAGCTACACCAAATTGTTTTGCAGGTACAAAATATTGAAGACAACGGAAAGATGGAATTCCAAAAAGAATTCATTCTTACACTTTACAACTATTTTGCATGGAAGGAGAAAATAGCCATACATCTCTAAACCAGAGGGTTGTACAGGTTAAACTTGAATACAGATATATAACCAACATCATCAATATAAAAATCCAAGTATTTAAATCGCATGGATGAGGCACTCGAAACAATTTGCAGTCTTATTTCTCCCGATCTCCTTTTTCACATATATTCCCGTAAGACTACCAATGAAGCCTGGACCACCTTGGAAGGGATCTTTGGAAAACATGATGAGATGAGGGGACACATGTTGGAGGTGGAGCTTCTCACATTGGATCCAAACATATTCTAGAATATCCAATATTTCTTTACAAAATTCAAGGATTTACTGTCGCAACTCAAATCTTGAGGGGTTGATAAATTGAAGGAGGATAAACAAATGGTTCTCACCATTCTCTCCAAGATTGGTCTTGAATTCTCTATATTCGTATCCACATTCCATAGTGTCAGATTTGCCTCTGGAGCCACCTAGAATATGCCTTCTCTTGAGGACTTTATCAAATCCTTGACACAAGAGCAAACCAAGCTCATCAACATGGGAACAATCAAAGGCCCAAGGGAACATGCACTCACTGTGCATGATGGCAGCCACAAATATCAGAAATCAAAATATAAATATAAATGAAAATATCATGCACATCCGAAGAAGGAAGGGTACACAAAACCCTTCAACGATGCCTCCGGATCCAAAGGGGAAAAGGGAAGAAAATGGGAGAAATGAACATATTGTCACCAAGGATTCCATCAGGAATCCACATGCATGAAAAAAAAAATAGATCTAATGTCTCAAATAATTAAAAAAAACAACCTTGGAGATCGCATCCCCGAGGGTGCAAAGAAGAAGAAGGCAAAAGATTTGAATTCCAAGAAAGACAATTCTAACCATGCCTTGACTACAATCAACTCCTCTCCCGATGCTTATATTGTAGATTCAAGAGCATCACATCACATGGCTGCCTCAGAAGCAATCTATTCTTCATTGGATGCATTCAAAGGTCCTCCTATTCTTATGGGGGACCACTCTTCTGTCGAAGTCACCGACAAAGGAAGAATTGAACTCACCAATGGAATCTTTGAGAATGTGCTGCACGTTCCCAAACTTTCTGTAAACCTTTTCTTCATGT
Source organism: Picea mariana (assembly GCA_032191745.1). Taxonomy (NCBI): domain Eukaryota; kingdom Viridiplantae; phylum Streptophyta; class Pinopsida; order Pinales; family Pinaceae; genus Picea; species Picea mariana. The sequence continues at coordinate 22,937 of JASDQU010103996.1, read as the reverse complement.
ATCATATGACGAATTCTGGCATCGGAAAGAAATTCATCTTCACACAAAATTCCATGGACATATACGACATGCAAACCAACTCCAGGGTTGCAACTGGTGAGGTAAATCATCAATATAGATTGTATACATTTTCTGAATTCATTGAAACTGATTTTGCTTTACTGCTTACTCATGTAGATGAAAGTAGTAGGATATGGCATGAAAGGTTTGGACATTTGAATTTTAGATACATGCAACAACTTATCAAGCACAGATTAGTTGATGGTCTACCAGACATCCATTTCTCCAAGGGAGTATGTGAGGGATGTGTTTTTGGAAAACACCCTCAAGAGAAATTCGACAAAGGAAAGTCTCAATGAGCTTCCACACCTTTAGATCTGATCCACAATGACCTTATGGGTCCTTTTACACATCCATTGATCATCAAAGCGAGGTTTGTTCTCATTTTTGTTGATGATTTCTCACGTTTTACTTGGATCTACTCTCTTAGGAAAAAATCCGAGGTCTTTCAACACCTCAAAGATTTCAAAGCCTTGGTTGAGACACAGTTCGGAAAGAAGATCAAAGTCCTCCAAACTAATAATGGGGGAGAGTATGTAAATCATGAGATCCATAATATTTTCGATGAGGCAGGGATCCAGTTGCAACACACAGTTCCCTATACTCCGTAGAAAAACAGAGTTGCCGAGCGGAAAAATAGATCTCTAAAGGAGATGGCATCTTGCATGCTGCATGCAAAGTCACTACCACAGAGACTATGGGTCGAAGCATTTAATTGTGCAATATACATAAAAAATAGATCTCCTCATAGATATTTCAAGGATAAGACCCCCTATGAGGCTTGGAGTAGCCTCAAACCGGAAGTGACCTACTTTCGCATTTTTGGTTCACGTGCATGGGCCCAGATTCCCTCTGAAAAGAGGAAGGCATTTCATCCATAAAGCACTGAGTGCATTTTTTTTGGATACCCCGACGGTGTGCAGGGATATCAACTTATTGATATTTCCTCAGATTGACTCATCATTGAGCGTAGTGTCCAATTCAAGGAAAGTGTCTTGCATGTACCTCAAAAGATGGATGCAGACACCTTCACTCTTCCACCTATCTGAGATGATGAGAATGCACATGCCGACTCTTCTTCAGATGATATTTCTAATTTAGAGGAATCAAATGATTCAAATTCAAAGTCAGTACAGTCGGTTGCAGAGTCAGAGCATCCAGATGCAGTTGCAGAGCCAGAGCAGAGGCCCAAGTGGGCACAAACTACTCTTGAGGCTCCAGGGGATATCGTTGGTGATCCAACCAATACTAGGAGGACTCGGTTTGATTTCGAGGAGCCTTCTGTTGCACTCACTGCCACTAAACCATTACCCTTCAGACATATTTTCTTAGTTCATTCTTCAGATCCACAGTCTTATGGTAAGGCTACTGAAAATCCATTTTGGGAATCCGCCATGCAGGAGGAGTGCAACTCCCTCCTCGAGAACCAGACTTGGAATCTGGTTCCCCTTCCTTCTAGGAGGAAACTTGTCAGATGTAGATGGGTTTATAGGACCAAGAGCACAACGAATGGACAGATCAACAGATACAAAGCCAGGCTTGTCACCAAAGGCTTTCAGCAGGTTCATGGTATTGACTATGATGAGACCTTCACTCCAGTAGCGAAGATGGATTCCATATGATTGGCACTTTCCATTGCGACAGCCAAGGGATGGGAAGTCCATCAGATGGACGTGAAGAATGCATTTCTTCACGGTGATCTCTCTGAGGAGATCTACATGGAGCAACCCCAGGGATATATGCATGAATCATCTTTGGTCTGTCGATTGAATAAGTCACTTTATGGCCTCAAGCAGGCTCCGAGGGCATGGAATGAAAAGATGGATTCCTACCTGTTGTCACATAAGTTTGTACATTGTAAATTAGACCCAAATGTCTACATTCTTAGGACGACTGATTCACTTCTACTTTTAGTTCTGTATGTCGTTGATTTGTTGATCACCAGGTGCTTGACTTTAGATATTGTTGCAGTCAAGAGGATTCTACATGACAGGTTTTTGATGATGGACATGAGTCCGCTACACTTCTTCCTTGGACTCGAGATCAGTTAGGATGCATCAGGCATCAAACTGTCTCAGGCCAAGTATGCAGGAGATCTCATTGAGAGATCTCACATGAAAAACTACAAGTATGCTTCGACTCCTTTCCTATCAAGATTCAAACTTGAGGATGGAGGGGAGACTCCACTGGTTGACAACACACTATACATACAACTAGTGGGGATATTGTTGTATCTCACACACTCCAGACCAGACCTCTCCTTTGCAGTTGGCACAATTTTCAGGTTCATGCAGGAGCCGCATGAGCTACATTGGAAGGCTGCAAAGCGTATCTTTCGATACGTACATGGCACCATCACCTTTGGGATTCATTATGTAGTATAATCTACATTAGATCTCATCGGGTTTACTGATTTTGACTGGGTTGGCGATAACATTGATCACAAGTCCACATCTGGTTGCTTACTCAGTTTTGGTTCTGGGCCTATCTGTTGGTCGAGCAAGAAGCAAGCTGCTATTGCTCTATCTTCAGCCGAGGCAGAGTATAGAGGAGTAGTTAACATAACCATTCAGTCTATGTGGCTACAACATTTTCTTACTG
>JASDQU010103996.1:0-15074 GCA_032191745.1 Picea mariana | reverse complement strand
ATCTGTCAAATTATATGTCTTTAGAATATATATATATATATATATATATATGTTTTTATAAACATTTTTTTATTATAAATAAGTGCAAAGGTTACGGGGATGGGGAAGAGCAAGGAATGGCCAAGTATGAAAAGCGGTTGGACGGGTTTAAAAATAGGGTTACAGGGGATTCTCAAGAGAGGTGAGGGCCCGACGGTCAAATTGTATGTCTCAGAAATTTTGACTGCAAAAGGCATAAAAGGGAAGAGTGCATGATGGGGCAGTCCAGCGACTGATTTGTATATTTGTGGAATTTTGGGTGCTGTTTGCAGGTCGCAGAACAATGGAAGGGAAATCTTGAGCCCGCACGTCTGGGAACCCACAATCGAAAAAGTGGCTAAGTATGGAATAGGGAAATGGTCGGTCGGACTCGTCTTCTCTAATATATTGAAATTTGTAATAGATATCCCATTACTTGGCAAGATATTTTTTGCATGTATATCATGGAATTCCAGGTGTTCTTTGCAGGTCGCGAAACAATGCAAAGGATATTGAACCCGCATGTCTGGGAACCGGCAAGCAAAAAATTCGATAAGTATGGAATAAAGAAATGGTTGGTGGAATTCATTTTCTCTAATATATTGTTATTTGTAATAGATATCCCATTACATGGCAGGATATTAATGCATGTTTCTGGACAAGTTGTGTAGGGACAATTATTATGACAGTCTCCTTAAGGCATGGTGAGTTGTCAGCATTAAACCTCAATTATTGCATACTTGGAAAGAAGTGCGAAGGTGGAGGGAACATGAAACAATGATTAGGAATTGGATATTTTGTGAACCTACCAACCCGACAATCTGCGAAAGAGATTCAAAGAAATGGCGAAGTATGGAAAGCGGATGGATGGGTTTCAAAATGGGGTGACAATAGTTCCATAGGAGACGTGAGGACCTGGCGGTCAAATTGTAGGTCTCATAACTTTTGAGTGCAAACTGTGTAACATGGACAAGGGTATGATGTGAGAGACCGGTTGTAAATTTGTATATCGTGTAAGTCAGGGTGTTGTTTGCAGGTCACGAAATAATGGAAGTGAAATCTAGAGCCCGCCTACCCAGGAATCCGTGATCAGAGAAGTGGCTAGGTATGGAATGGGGAAGTGGTTGGTCGGAGTCACGATATAAAATCACGAGTGAAAATGTGAACCCATGAGTCTGCCAACCTGTGCAGCTAGACATTTTCATAAAAATGACGAAGTAACCTGAAAGATAAAGTAGAGGGGAAAGAGAAACGAGAATTTGGTTTAGTATAGAAGAGGGAAAATAAGGGATAATATATTCAAATCTGTAATAGATATGCCATCTCCTGGAAAGATCTTTTCTGCATGTTTCTAGAGAAGTTGTATACTTATTTCATATACTTGGAAAGAAGTGTGAAGGTGGCGGGCACATGAAACATCGACTAGCAATTGGAAATTGTCTGAACCCGCCAACTCGACGATCCGCGAAAGAGATTCCAAGAAATGGACAAGTGTGGAAAGAGGTTGGATGAGATTCAAAATAGGGTGACAAGGGTTCTCGAGGAGACGTGAGGCCCTGACGGTCAAATTGTATGTATCAAAACTTTTGAGTGCAAACTGTGTAACACGGAAGAGGGGATGATGTGGGAGTCCGTAAGTCAATTTGTATATCATGAAAGTCGGGTGCTATTTGCAGGTCAAGGAACACTGGAAGTGTAGTCCTCCTGTCCGGGAACATGCAAGTGGAAAAGTCAGTAAGTATGGAATAGGGAAACGATTGGTGGGACTCGTTTCGCTAATATATTGATATTTGTAATAGATATCCCATTACTTGGCATGATATTTTCTTCATGTTTCTGGACAAGTTGTGTAGGGACAATTAGTATGACTATCTCCTCGAGGCATGGTGAGTTGTTAGCATTAAAACTCAGTTATTGAATACTTGGAAAGAAGTTCTAAGGTGGAGGGAACAAGAAAAAACGATTGGGAATTGGAGATTTCGTGAACCCGCCAACCTGACGATCTGTGAAATATATTTCAAGAAATGGCCAGGTATGGAAAGCGGACACACATAGTTCAAAATGGGGTGAAAATAGTTCCCCAAGAGACGTGAGGACCCAAAGGTCAAATTGCAGGTCTCAGGGCTTTTGAGTGCAAACTGTGTATCATAGAAGAGGGTATGATGTGGGATTTCGACAATAAATTTGTATATCGCAGAGGTTTGGGTGTTGTTTGCAGGTCACGAAACAATGGAAGTGCAATATAGAGCCCTCCTGCTCGGGAATCCAAGATCTGAAAAGTGGCTAGGTATGGAATGGGAAGCAGTTGGTCAGAGTCCCGATATAGAAGAATGAGTGCAAATGTGAACCCGTGAGTCCGCCAACCCACACAATTAGACATTTTCGAAAAAATGACTAAGTAACCAGAAGGAGAAAGTAGAGGGGAAAAATAAATGGGAAATTGGTTAAGTATAGAAGAGGGAAAAGAAGGGCTAATATATTCAAATCTGTAATAGATATTCCATTTCCTGGAAATATCTTTTCTGTATGTTTTTGGAGAAGTTGTATACTTATTGCATATACTTGGAAAGAAGTCTGAAGGTGGCGAGCACAAGAAACAACAACTAGAAATTGGAAATTTCCTGAACCCGTCAAAACGACGATCTGTGAAAGAGATTCCAAGAAATGGCCAAGTGTGGAAAGAGGTCATACGAGCTTCAAAATAGGGGGACAAGGGTTCCCGAGGAGATGTGATGCCTCGACGGTCAAATTGTATGTATTAGAACATTTCAGTGCAAAATGTGTAACACGGAAGAGGGGATGACGTGGGAGTCCAGAAGTAAATTTTCATATCGCAGAAGCCGGAGTGCTGTTTGCAGGTCACAAAATAATGGAAGTGCAATTTAGAGACCGCCTGGGTGAGAACCCGCGATTGAAAAATTGGCTAGGTATGGAAAGGGGAAGTGCTCGGTCGAAATCACGATATAAAATCATGAATACAAGTGTGAAACCGTGAATCTGCCAACCCGCGTAGCAAGACATTTTCAGAAACAAATGACAAAGTAACCAGAAAGAGAAACTACAGGGGAAAAAGAAAGGGGAATTTGGTTAAGTATAGAAGAGGGAAAAGAAGGGGATAAAAGAGTGGGAAAATAGAAAAGCAGAGGGAAAGTTTTGTAAGTAGGAATTGGTATCAAACAAGCCCCATTGTTGCAAAACCATCATTTTCTAGTCCAATATTTTATCCACTTACTCATTTTCTATTGTGCTTGTACCATTAAAAAGGGTGCGATCAAATGCTTTATTGAAGATTATTTTTGATTGAAACTTGTGGGAGTAATTGTGTTTTTGATACATTCTTCCATGACTTTGACATATTAACTTAAGTATTAAACTTCTTGCATGATGGGTTGTTACCATTAAAGCTTAATAATTGCATGTATAGAAACAACAATGACGATCTTGAATTTTAATATTGTAGTTGATATCATAGTCCCATTTGAATACAACCACCATAGATCAATTTATTTATTTATTTTTATTCGTGAACAAGAAATTTGGTAATTTCATTAATAAAGTAAAAAGTGCTTAAATAGAGGCCAGAGGATGGACAACTAATAAAATGTTCCCTTTCGGAGTAAAGGAAACAAGGAAGCAAAAGGGAAATAAGAAATCGTTTTCTTAGCAAGGATAAGATGAAAACAAAATTTCTAGGTCGGGTCCCCGAATGCCGCATCATGATTTGGTCTTGTTATGTTCTATCTGCTTTACGAATATAATTGAATGTTGGTTTGAAACTGTCTGAAATTCATTTTTGTTTCCATAAAATCCTGATCGGATAGACACAATGCATTCTCATATAATTGTTAAATGCTTCATATTAGATCAAATTACTTGAGCCAATACAATATTCAAGAAGTACGAGACTATTGAACCATGCTAATGAGAAGAGGTGTTAAATTAAGAAAAGAAGCAACAACCAAGATTCCAAGGAATTTTTTTAATAGTAAATCCATAAAAAAAAAAATACTGGGTAGTGTATATCTATCCATAGAAATTGGACTGAGTTATTTGCACCAAAACATTGAACATATTTGTCATAAACACAGGTACATGATCTACAAAAAAGAAAAGAAAAGAAAGAAACATGCATACAATTCTGTGTTGTTCCTCTAGTGAGACAACATGCAGGAGCCATCGAGATTCTCTTCAACATGCATACAAAACTCATTACCATGATTTTTTTTAGGAAATCCTTGTAGTCTTCTCCTTGGAAGGTCAATGCTCGCTGCCACAATCTCAATATCTTGCGGAAGACCTGAGGTGACAAAGAAACATGGGAGTGGTTCCGTAGTGGAATAATTCCTTGGCTTGAAGCAGGTGAATAACATTCCTGCTCTTGATGCTGGAGTCTTGGAGACATTTCAAGGCATCACTTAATTGTACAAATACTAGGGAAAAGGCCTCAACGACAAGAGTTTCCAATCCATGACCGCCACTGCGAAGAGCATGACATCCTGCAACATCACTCCAATGTTTCACCCCAACAATAAATCAACCCATAAATTTTCAAACGCAGGAGGACATAAGAACCCATCCTCATGGTAAAATTGATAGTTCTCACAAGCTTCCCGTGAGGAAGAAGATGAAAAACATTGCAGGGCAAGCGAAAGTTAGGACACACCAAGAGACCACCTCCTCACAGTCAAAGACTTCAAGGACACATCTTACATGAGCAATTCCAGAGGCCCAAATTAGTCCATTCTGGGCAGACATAAATGAGTAGTAGGAATATGCCTTGCACTAGTGGGAGTTCTGGTCCTCATCCCCTAAGATGTTAATTGTATATCCAGATAAAAAGAGAGTGGACCCACAATTGACTAATTATTTGGCTTGAAATATATCTCTAGGTGCATCAAGAGACCATTTCCTTACAGTGAAAGACTTCCTCCCAGAACAAACTAATTTGGACCTCTGGAATTCCCACTCTTGAGCTACAAAGAGGCTATTGTGTTCAGTGTCGGTTTCTTTTTTGAAACTCCTTCTTTTGGTCTTGTCAGGGTCGCCATCGCCGAGACGAGAAGTGCCCCCTTTTATGGTTGATTTCAGTTTTGGAGCAGAAGTGGGAACAACGTTTGCATTTCCATCATCCATTGTCGTATCATTGTCCATCATATCATCTTTGTCCAACTTGAAATCGACAACATCAACCTCTGTGCCAACCATCAATGCAGGTGGGTAGGCTGTATGAGTAGGCGGGGTTACCTTGGAATTATTTGGCTTGAAATATATCTCTCGGTGCACCAAGGGACCATATCCTTTTTTTCTCCTGGGTGGAGGGAGATGAGTAGTAAGACTATGCCATGGAGTACTAGAACCTCTGGTCATCATGCCTGAAGGTGTTTACTATATCTGGACAGAACTGCTATCGAACTACTGCCATAAGTTAACGAGATTTTTCATTTGCCCCAGATGATGTTTGATATGAAAATTCGGAAAGGATAATATAACCCTCTGCAAATATTGGTTTAATGCATATCAATGGAAGATCTCCTCGAGCCTTTCGATGATCAATGAAAATCTCCACGGTTCGTGTGTAATGAGCTATTACCATTAAAGCTTACTAATTGCATATTTAGAAAAAAGTGCAGAGGTGGCGGTGACGGTGAAGAGAGATTAAGGATTAAAGATTTCGTAAAAGGGCCAACCAGACGACACACGAAAGAGATTGCATGATGCTTGAAATGAATACTTGGAAAGGATAGCACAACTCTCCACAAATATTGGTTTAATTTTTATTAATGAGAAATCTTTTCCAGCCTTTCAGACATTAATGACAATCTTAACGGTTCCTACACTATGATCTATTACATTAAATCTTAATAATTTCATATCTAGAAAGAAGTGCGAAGTTGGTGGGGATGACAAAGAGAGATTAAGCATTGCACATTTTATCCACCTGCCAACCCGTGAAAGAGATTCCAAGAAATGACCAAGTATGGAAAGCGGTAAGGCGGGCTTCAAAATAGGGTCATAAGTTATACTCAGGATATGTGAGGGGTCGATGGTCAAATTATATGTCTCCAAACTTTTGACTGTAGAATGTGTAACACGGAACATCACACAATGACGGATTTTGGTGGTCAATTTGTATATCGTGAAATTTTGGGTGCTGTTTGTAGGTAGCAGAACAATGGAAGCGCAATGTTGAGCAAGCCTGGCCAGGAACTGAGTTTGACCAACCACTTACCCATTGCATACTTGGACACTATTACCAAGTATGAAAGTTAATGGGGATATAAAAGCACGAGACATACTTAGAATAGGGAATATTGATGAGCATAAAAATAGGGCCACAAGTTCTACTTAGGAGACGCGAGGGCCTGATGGTCAAATTGTATGTATCCTGAGTTTTGATTGAAAAATGTGTAACACAGAACAAGGGAAAATGACGGATTGAGTCTGACCAACCGCTTACCCATTGCATACTTAGCCACTATTACCAAGTATGCAAGTTAATAGGGATATAAAAGAATGAGACATACTCGGAACATGGAATATTGACGAGCGTGAAAACAGGGCCACAAGTTCTACTCAGGAGACGTGAGGGACCGATGGTCAAATTGTATGTATCCTGAGTTTTGATTGAAAAATGTGTAACACGGAACAAGGGAAAATGACGGACTTCGATGATCATTTTGTATATTGTGGAACTTCAGGTGCTGTATATAAAAGCATGAGACATTCGGAAAATGACACATTCGGAAAAACAACTAAGTAACTAGAAAGGGAAATCAAACGAGAAAAAATAAAAGGGGATTTGGTTGCCAATTTGTAGATCGGGGTAGTCTGGGTGTTGTTTGCAGGTGAAGGAACAATGGAAACACAATGTTGAGCTAGCCTACCCGGGAACCCAGGATCCAAAAAGTTTGCTGAATATGAAATGGGGAAGCGGTCGGTGAGACTCGTGATATAAAAGTATCAGTGGAAATCTGAAGACGTGAATCTGCCAACTCTTTCACTTAGACATTTTCTGAAAAATGACTAAGTAAACAGAAAGGGAAAACAGAGGACAAAAATAAAGGGGATGGCAATTTTTGGAAGCGAGAATTGGTGTAAGAGAGCCCCATTGATGGTCTTAACAGTAACCATGAAGTGAATTAAACAGGTGAACATTCTCTTCAATCAAGTAATAGATAAAGCGAGCCATGCTTATAGTTTCCATGATGTGTTTGTATAAGAGAAGCATGAAAAAGCCACAAGAAAATCAATTTTGGGATGTTTAAGTAAAATTATTGCATTTTCAACTTCACCGTAAGTATAGCAACGACGAATGTGAACTTTAATGTTCTATGGTTGATATGACAGTTCCATTGGAATTCACATAGTATATATCCTTTTATTTCAAAATATTCCTGGAGATGAATTTTGCTAAGTTCAACGATCAAGGAAAAGTGCTAAAACGAGCCACATACTACATTTGCGTCAGAGAGCTTATATTAAAAGGCAAAGAAGGTCCTGTATATTCTTTAAGGTCATAGAAAAACTGCCAAGATCCTGAGTGTATCATTAATTTTCCAGAACGAAGCATACAACCAAGAGCCAAGTAAACACCAAATGTATTGAAATTTGTGGCACAAGGAAACACATGAACACAAAAGGCGCCAAGTGAGATCCCAGAAAGGTCCATAGAACAGTACGCATCGACCTATGCATCAAACAATTTGATATATATAAAAAAACACACGTGGCATTGGTTTTCTCTTACATTTGGTATATGTTCCCATGAGAAAATAATCGGGGCCATGAGATATGAAAAAAAGTCTTCCAAACACAAGACAGGACAAAACCAGCATAGCTTCGCCATTGTATCCCAACTATAACCAAACCCCCAAATGGGTAACAAGAAACTTTCCGATTACTATTTTACCATGAAGCAAGATCACTATGGACATTTTCTTATGATAGTGCCATGTTCTATCACTACCAGTTTTAACAATGCCAAATTTCCAATATTATTAGAAATTCCTGATGTTTCTGCCCAGAGGATAAATCTATTTTGATGGTTCAAAGGATGGGCCTGAGTTATTCACAGTTGGATACTTTGTATGGGGTTTTTCCTCATGCTTCCCATTTCTGGACTGAACAATATTATGCACTTGTACATCATCAATAAAATCACCTGCCTGTATGAATTCCAATGGCCGAACTCCCCAATCTCTATAGCGAGTTCTGAAGATACCAAGCTCATGCTTCAATCCATGTTGAGCCCTTTTTTTTCAATTAGGGCATCGATAAAATGCAGATATTATACCATAAATGTATAGTTGGATATCATCTTCTTTTTTATTTGGGTACCCAAAAGATGTAGAAATCCTGCCATGGCTATATAGTTGGAAAACATTTTTCCAATTTGAGCACCCAAAAATGTGCAGACTCCTCCAACAAATCTACAACTAGCCACCATTTTTTTTTCATTTGGACACCCCAAAAAATATGCAAAATTCTTACTGGGAGATACAAAAAAACATCAAAATAACAACAACGATTTGATTTGTAGTTAGATTCTCCTTGTTTTTTCAAGTGCACAAAAAGAGAAAAAATCTCTCAAAAGAAAATTTTACAGCAATAGATGTAAACTCTAAAGAACTCGAGTCTGACAAACATTCATTTTGGTATTGAAGAAAAATTACAGAGACACATGATATTTTTTCGTTTCCTGCCAAAGAAACTGATATGCAATATTGCATTGTCCTCATTTAAGGTAAATTTTCTATGTAGCCAAAAGTCGCGCAACATGTAGAGATTGTTTGCCTTTTTTCTGTAGGTATACTTCATATGGAAATTCTGCTAACCCAGGAAGCACATCTTGTAACAAAGGCTGTCTAATTATACAATTTACGATTGTGTTGCCTACGGTTCGGATGGAAACATTGAGGCAATGTCTATATATGTAAGAGAATTTTTTACTGCATCGTAGACAATCAATTGTATCATCATTTATGAAAGTAGAAGCAAAAGAAGAAGCAGGAGAGTTACAATTGGCACATACAGGCTCGAAGGGGGTCGAGTACGCATTCACTACAACCAAAACACCCTCAACCTGGGCACGTGAGCATAGTAGTTAATATATTGAACAATATAATATACAACTGCATAATAAAAAAATAAAAACTGCATAAAATTGGTGAAGGCAATTTGTATGAGCAAAGTGATGATGAAATTGTAGATGTATATGCACAACAATTGTAGAGCTAGTTAGTTTCTTGAGATCCTGTACTATGTCTATTCGCAATTCTGTTACAAATGTTGCTTGGGTTGTGCGAAAGATCCTTTCTTGAACATCTCTTTTCTTTGTTATATTTTTGAAGAGCATAAGTGGAAATTTCCCTTTATGCAATTGTTTTTCCATTGAGGAAAACAAATTTGAATAGTTGTCGAACAATTGCAGCTGCAACATGGAACAATGCAATAGTTTTGTAACATAATTGAGATACATGGGCATGTGAAAGTAAAGGATAAAACTGGATATGGAGAACGGTACCATTGCCTTGTCATTGTCTGAATCTCCATCTTTTATATCGAGAATGTGTTGCGAGCCAAATTTTCTCGCGAGTGTGACAACTGCACCAATGGTTCTGATTGGGTAAGTGTCGTTGCTCTGTGCAAGTTGGATGATAGTTGTGTCCGGGACGAAACAATATTTTGAACAAATAGTGGGAATTTTTTCCACAATACTTGTTTCGTTGAGAGATATAATCCGATCACAATCACCACGGTCATATACTATTTTCGGAAATATATTAAAATTTGTAATGGATATCCCATTACCTGGAAATATCTTTTCTGCATGTTTCTGGACAAGTTGAGTGGGAATAGTCAGTGTGACTGTCATCAGGGCTTCGTTGTCTGTCAAGTCAGCATGCATAATGGATCTAGTTTTGTTTTCTTTGTCCAAGTAGGTGCTATACACGACCATTATGTCCCCGATGAACACTTGTCTAGTTCGACGACTGTTCAAGCCCTCTATTGATAGTATTTTGGGTGTTATAAGTTTAGACCTGGTGACATTTTTTGAACAGGAAAAGTAATGTGAATGGTAGTCTACATTATTTTTTTGTTTTCATTTTTCCTGACATAAATGTACAAGTAGATGAACAACTTGGATGAAGTGTGGAGCTAGAGTTTCGCAACCAGACCTCTTAGTCTGTGGAACTTGCGCTATGTTTGACATCTCACTTGTGCTCATTGATACTTCTTGTGAACTGCAAAGTATGTGTTGTAGATTCCATCAAAATATTTACCATGTGATAGATGAATAAATAGTTGAGGATATTTGTTTGGTAAACATACGAGGAACACAATGTATGCATATTTACCTTTGGCCTTGTCGGTCTGTTGATGTTTGCGATGATTGACTGCTCATGGCCATGTCACTAGTCCAACTTTTTCTAGTGCAAGCATGTGTAGATGAACATCAGAAGGACTAAATAAGAATATGCATTGTATATTGTCCATAATTTTTTTGAATTTCATATATAGGGTCGAAGGAGATGGAATATGAAATAGGGTGTCAAGGGATACTCAGGAAACATGAGGACCCGACGGTCAAATTGTATGCCTCAGAGTTTTTGACTGCAAAAATGTGTAACAGGAAATAGGGCATGATGGGGGGGTAAAATGTCCAATCTGTATATCACGGAAACTATGAATCTAGAGGCGCAATCTTGAACCCTCCATCTCGGGAACCCGCAATCGAAAAAGTGGCTAAGTATGGAATGAAGAAACCACCGGTCAAAGTCGTGATATAGAAGCATGAGTATAAATGTGAACCCATGAGTCCACCAACCTATGAGTCCACCAACCAGTGCACCTATAAATTTTTGGAAAGATGACTAAGAAAAGCAAACAGAAAGCGAAAGTAGACGATAAAAATGAAGGGGAATTCGGTTAAATATAGAAGAGGAAAGAAAAGGGATAATAGAAAGTGGGAAAATTAGAAACGGGGAGGGCAATGTTTGGAAGCGATAAGTCTCAACAAAGGCCTATTGTTGCCAAATCATTGTTTTCTACTCCAATATTGTATGCACCCACTTGTTTTGTGTGTTTGATTTACTAGCACAATTGGTATACCTTTTCAAATATTGTACTTCAACCCCCTCTACTATGGCATATAAGAATTCATCTTCCTGTCCAACCAATCTGTTTCTTTCAATGTAGCAACGCTGAACATATAGTGAACATGAAGGTAAGTTAGGATGCAGAAGACATGTAAAAGAAATAAATACAGTTCTATTTATTTCAATGTAGCAGCAAAGAGAATACAATTCACACGAGGATAAGTTACTATGTAGAAAGATACGTAGTATCTACATACAGTAAAATAGGTGCAAAGCAGTAGAACAAGTAGAACAAATATACAGACAATAAATGAAATACTAAACACTGGAATATGAAATAAGAGTAGAGGCATGGACCTTTGTAACTCCTCCTCTACATTCACGACAAAGAGTCCATTGTCTTCTCCAACCACTCTGTTTGTTTAAATGTAGCAATGTAGAAAAATACAATGGACATGAAGGAAGTTGGTATGTAGGAAGACATGTAAAAAAAGTAAACAGAGTTCAATTTATTTCAATGTAGCGGCACAAAAAATACAAAGGACATGAAGATAATTTATTATGTAGGAAGATACACAATATCTACATACAATAAATTAGGTGAACACATATACATATAATAAATGAAATACAAAATAATGGAATATGAAATAACAGTACAAGCATGCACCTTTGTATATCCTCTTCTACACTTGCGTTAAAGACTCCTTCGTTTTCTCCAGCTATTCTGTTTGTTTCAATGTGGGAATGCATAAAATACAATGAACATGAATGGAAGCTGGGATGTAAGGGAGAACAAGTAATATGTACATACAATAAATGAGAATCAATGAATAGAATAAAAGATAGTTAGAAACATGAACCTTTTCTTTTCTCCATCAATGGTTGTAATTATATAAAGTTTTTCCTGCCCAAAATATATTACAAGCCAGAAAATATTAAGAAATTGCATGGTCATTGCTGAATGATTTTGGTTTTTTGCAGTAAAGTACCCATATATGCTTTGAGACATGGAAATATAATTTTGCAGTATCTTTGGTGTACATCTCATATTTCAAGTACAAGACAAATTGTATCATGGTCACACCAGTCTGTGTACAGGATAAAGAGGCTATATTGTGATATGGGCACATTTCACCGTATATGGTTAATAAGTGCGTTTTGCACATGTTTTATCTTAACAAAAAGACAACGGACATTGTAATTGCACATGTAGTTGTCTAATTATTTTTTATGACACTATTTTGTATCATGTCAACACTGAAGTATCCTAGAATGATAATGGTTTCGTCCAAATGTAAATGGTGTGATGCATTTGAGAACACATTCATTATGCTAGCAATGTTGCATGCCAAACGACATAGAAACTGAATACTGCAATTTGAAATCCACATAACACCACTCTTGCTAGCACCATCTCAGTATCCTTTTCTTCTACAAGAACATTTTGCAAAGGCATGTAGGTATGGTCTAGAGCTAGGAAAAAGAATTGGAGCAAAATTTAAGAGTAGGATCGGTAGGCACGGGACAAGCGTCAGATCTCGACTTCGCCAGACACAGAAAATGACAGAACCGCAGGTCCACTTGCGGGTGCGGGACCTGAACACCGCAAAGTGAAAAAAAGAAGAAGCTCCAATTGCCAGTGCAAGACCCCAAACCTGCAAAGACAAAGTAAACAAAATAAAAAAGAAAGAAACAAACCAGCGAGCAAGCACGAACATGCCCAACTACAGACCCATGACCTCAAACTTGCAAACTTAAGCCAAACAACAACAAGCAACAACCAACGAACCAATGAACCAACGAACAAACAACAACCGCTGGACCAGTAAACAACATATATATCTCCAATGATTACCAAACTATAGCCCAATCACAAAAGGAACCCGAAATATATGACGATCATGCCAATAGAAATAATCAAACATTCTTACTTGAAAACTACAAACAATGAACAACAAAGAAGAAATAGAAATGAAATTATGGCATCGAAACTTACTCCGAAACGGGGAACAACAGAAGAATAGGTCAAATTGTGGCTGCAACAACTGGACCCCAAAAATTAAAAAAAAACAACTCCAACTGGGCATGCAAGACCCCAACCTTTCAAAGTTGAAGTAAACAAAAGAAAGCAACAATAACCAACAGGTTCAACCGCAGGTGCATGTCCTCAGCCATGCAAAGTTGAACCAAACAAAAACAAAAAGAAACCGACAAACCAACGAACAAGAAGCACCCACCAAACCAGTAAACAATGTATGTATCTTCAAAGATAAACAAATTGCATTCCAAGCATAGAATAAGTATGAAACATACAATGGGTATGTAACTGGCGGAGGACAACAATATTGTCCAAATTCACTGCAACATTGTATGGAACAATTCAAGGAAAAATGTACTCTGAGAAGACTGTTTAGGTAAACATTTAAGGCTATTAGGATGTTTAAGGGCCTTGCGGTATGAAAACATTTAAGCTGTCAAGCCTGTTTAAGGAACTCACACTATGTAAACATTTAAGTTGTCAGGCCTATTCAAGCACCTCAAAAAAAGTGTCAATGCTCTAAACCTTCGGTATGCAAACATTTCAATACAAATAGAAATAATAATAAAATGACATATTTATATGAAGTCAACAAATTATCGATCGCTATAGTCCCTCTACGCCTTCGGCATGGACTAATAATAATAAAAACATTAAAAAACAACGTCGATGCTCAGAACTTTTGATATGTAAACATTTTAGTAAAAATGTAATAAAAATAAAAAAAGAGCGTCTAAGCTCAAAACTTTGGATATCTAAACATTTACAACATTGGGAACAACGAAGCTGGCAATAAGACCTCCAATATATTCTCAAATGAGATGATGACATATAAGGTTTTTTTTATTATATAAAAATAATGTTTTTACTTCTATAGTACGAACAATACAGATGATGCGAAAATTTATAATCAAAGGACATATTAATATCAAGTCAACGAATTATAGATCACTATAGTCCCTCTACACCTTTGGCAGGGACTAATAAGAGATGTAAACATTTAATGAATGAGTAAGTAGACAAGGTAAAAATTAATTGTGCGAAGGTGAATATTGGTAATAAGAGATAAAATAATAATAAGTAGATTTAAAAAAAAATGATAAATATAATAAGACAAATATAAATATAGAGTAAATATAGAGTAAATATAGAAAGCATATATAATGTGAGAAGTGTGAAAATGTGCGCGCGTGCGTGCTTGCGAGAGAGAGTTATTTATTACATCGAAAAGTGAGAAGGGCATAACAATACATGCAATCATATAAATTGTTGATGGGATGTGAAGAGATGAGTGCTTAAGTGAGCATGAGTAAAGTTTAGGGAAGAGTATACAAAATAATCTTTATAACAAATTTTTAAGTGTAATGCAATATGAACAAATGGAACGAGTTGGCGTCAGAGGGTAATATTAATCAATGGAGCCTTCACTGCCTCCCATTGTCTATGAAATAAAATTAACAACGATGCATGGAATATATAGCAAGAATATTTATAAGGACTATAAATGAATATAAGTGGTATAAATATTGTAATGCTAATAAGGAAATAGTAGTGGATAATTGATTGAGATATGATAAGCAATGGGAGAAGATGTTATTTTGGAAGTAGATGATGAGTAATTAGTATATAATAGTTGAGTTTGACCTTAGGGACATACAATGTAGTAATAAGGTGATTTGAGGTTAGTAGTGACATACAACCTGGCAAAATGAACAACAAGAAGAAGGTAGGAAATTTAACAATTTGTGTTAAGAACCAAACATCAATATAGCATAGAAAAACCTCAGGAAAAGTACTCAACGCCTTGAAAAAGAGATAATTTTAGATAATAAGCCTCTTCGAGGGGGAAACCTTCTTTTACCCCACTTAAATGTTCAAGTACAAGATGATTCAAAATGAAAATGTCTCCTTGGTAT
>JASDQU010103995.1:229059-252473 GCA_032191745.1 Picea mariana | reverse complement strand
CCACGATCCAATGCAACCAGTCCCACTCAATTTGGATACTCCAGAAAGAAGTTATGCTTGTTTTACCTAGAACACCTTCTTGAGACTAGTCAATGGGGCTAGTCAGATACCCTATCTTACACAGGGTGTATCTACAAATTAAAGATGACCCAGAAGCTGAACTTTTTTTCCATAGATAAAATACTAATTTCTGTAAATTTTCTCCAGATTTCAGGGTCTGAAACGTTACAGAAATTTTTTTATAGCAAGAATTCTACAATGACTCATTTCAGGATGATTCCATAACCCTATCTTGTACCGGCTGTATATCCGAAAGTATAAGGTCTCAGGAGCTGAATTTTTAACAAAACGTACCTTTATCTGTCTTCTAAAAACCCTTTAAGCCGTTCCTCCCGAAACGTTGTAGAAAAAAAGTTATAGTGAAAATTCCACGGTGTCTCAGATGTAGCAGTGAAACCCCAAGACCTTGAGCTCTAATACCATATGTTAAGAACCAAACATCAATATAGCATACAAAAACCTCTAGAAAAGTACTCAACGCCTTGAAAAAGAGATAATATCAGATAATAAGCCTCTTCGAGGGGGAAACCTCGTTTTACCCCACTTAAATGTTCAAGCACAAGATGATTCAAAATGAAAATGTCTCCTTGGTATATATAGGAGACTAGGAGGTTTTAATGGCCTAAAGCCGACATAAATAAAATAACATTACTAATCTAAATCATAACTAATGGCCTAAAGCCGACATAAATAAAATAACATTACTAATCTAATATGCCCCAATTAAGTGGTAATGAGCCAATATTAGGGCTTAACACTCATCAGCATGGGAAAAATCAAGGGCCCAAAGGCACATGCACTTAATGTGAAATATGGTAGTGGTCATCAATATCATAAATCTAAAGACAAAGAAAAAAGGAATTCACATGCAAATCTGAATAAGGAAGGGCACTCAAAACCCTTCAACGATGCCTCCAGATCCAAAGGTGGAAATGGAAGAAAAGGGGAGAAATGCTCTTACTTCCATAAAGGATTCCATATTGAATCCACATGTATGCATAAACAAATAGACCTAATGAACCAACTACTTCAAAAAAAAAACATTGGAGATTTCATCCCCGAGGGTGCCAAGAAGAAGAATCCAGAAGATAAAAATCCCAATAAAGGCAATTCTAGCCATGCTTTGATAGCCATCAACTCCTCTCCTGATGATTAGATTGTATATTCATGAGAATCACACCACATGGATGCCAAAAAAGAGGTATATTCTTCATTGGATGCATGCAAAGTTCCTCCTATTCTTATGGGGGAAAACTTTCCAGTCGAGGTCACCGACAAAGGAAGGATTGATCTCACAAACAAAAGCTTCGAGAATGTGTTGCATGTTCCCAAACTTTTCGTCAAACTTCTCTCCATGTATCATATGAATAACTCCAGAACCGGAAAGAGAGTCATATTCACACCTGAAGTAGTGTATATATATGACATGCAAACCATTTCCAGGGTTTCTACCGGTGAGGTAAATTATCAATCTAGACTCTGCACATTTTCTAAATCTATTGAACCAGATTCTACATTACTACTTACCCATGCTGATGAAAGCAATAGGATATGGCACAAAAGGACTAGGAATTTAAATTTCAGATATATGAAACAACTTAGAAATAAGGAATGGTTGATGGTCTACTCAACATCCACTTCTCCAAAGGAATTTGTGAGGGATGTTTTCTTGGAAAACACCCTCAAGAGAAATTCGACAAAGGAAAGACTCATAGAGCTTCCTCTCATATAGATCTGATCCATAGTGACCTCATGGGCCCTTTTACACATCCATAAATCAGCATAGCAAGGTACGTGGTCATTTTGTTTTATCATTTCTCAAGATTCACATGGATGTTGTTTCTTAGGAAAAAATCATAGGTCTTTCAACACCTCAAAGATTTCAAAGCCCTTGTTCAGACATAGTCAGGAAAGAAAATAAAAATACTTCAAACTAATAATAGGGGAGAGTATGCCAACCATGAGTTCCAAAATCTTTTTCATGAGGCAGGGATTCAGTTGCAGCACACAATTCCCTATAGTCCACAACAAAACAAAGTTGTTGAGCGGAAAAATAGATCTCTAAAAGAGATGGCATCTTTCATGCTACATTCAAATTCACTCGCACATATATTATGGGCCGAAGAACTTAATTGTGCAACCTATATTGAAAATAGATCTCCCCATATATCTATCAAGGACAAGACCCCCTACGAGGCTTGGAACTACCTCAAACCGGAAGTGACCCAATTCATATTTTCGGTTCACGTGCATGGACCCAGATTCCCTTTGAAAAGAGGAAAGCACTTGATCCATAGAGCACAGAGTGTGCCTTTTTTGGATAACATGATGGTGTGAAGTGATACATAATTATTTATATTTCCATGGACTGTCTCATCATTGAGCGCAGTGTCCAATTCGAGGAAAATGTCTCGCATGTACCTCAACAACTGCATGCAGACACCTTTATACTTCCACCTGTCAGAGATGATGAGAATGCACAAGACGACTCTTCTTCATATGAGGTTTCCGATTGAAAGGATTCAAGTGATCCAAATACAGAGTCAGTGCATGCATATGCATATGTAGAGCTAGAGTCGACGCGCAAGTGAGCTCAAACTACTCTTCATGATGTAGGGGATCTTGTTGGGGATCTAGATGATATTGGGAGGACTTGATCTAATTGCAAGGAGCCTCCTCTTACACTCACTACCACTAAAATGTTTCCACCCAGGTATCTTTTCTTGGTTCAGTCTTCATATCCACAGTCTTATGGTGAGACTGTTGGAAATCCCTTTTGGGAATCCTCCATGCAGAAGGAGTACAACTCCCTCCTCGAAAACCAGACTTGGGATCTAGTTCCCCTTCCTTCAGGAAGGAAACTTTTCAGGTGAAGATGGGTCTATAGGAATAAAAGCATGAAAGATATACAAATTAGTAGAAAAAAACCCAATATAGTTG
Organism: Picea mariana; assembly: GCA_032191745.1. NCBI lineage: Eukaryota > Viridiplantae > Streptophyta > Pinopsida > Pinales > Pinaceae > Picea > Picea mariana. Next base: position 249,473 of record JASDQU010103995.1, on the reverse strand, counting down.
CCAAAGGATTTCAACAGGTGTATGGCATTGACTATGATGATACCTTCGCTCTTGTAGCAAAGATGGATTCCATACATTTGGAAATTTCCATTGCAGAAGCCAAGGGATGGGAAGTCGATCAGATGGACATGAAGAATGCATTTCTTCACAACGATCTCTCCGAGGAGATCTATATGGAGCATCCCCAGGGATTTATGCACAATTCATCTTTGTTCTGTCAACTAAAGAAATCTCTTTGTGGCCTCAAGCAGGATCCTAGGGCATGGTATGACAAGATGGACTCCTACCTATTGTCATAGAACTTTGTACATTTTAAATCAGACCCAAATTTTTACATGCTTAGGACGATTGATTCACTTCTACTCCTAGTTATGTATGTTGATGATTTGTTGATCATCGGTTGCTCGAATTCAATGATTGTTGCAGTAAAGAGGATTCTACATGATGATTTATTGATGATGAACATGGGTCATCTACATTTCTTCCTTAGACTTGAGATCAGTCAGGATGCATCAAGCATCAAACTATCTCAGACCAAGTATGCACAAGATCTCCTTAAGATATTTCAAATGACAGACCACAAGTCTTCCCCGACTCCTTTCCTATCAGGAGTCAGACTTGAGGATGGCGGGGACACTCCACTGGTTGACATCACACTGTACATACAAATAGTGGGGAGCTTGTTGTATCTCACACACTCGAGACCAGACTTCTCTTATACAGTTAACACAGTCTCCAGGCTCATGCAAGAGCTGCATGGGCTACATTGGAAGGTTGTAAAGCATATCCTTAGATACGTATAGGAAACCATTACCTTTGGGATTCATTATGTAGCAAAATCTACATTGTACCTCATCGGGTTCATTGATTCTGACTGGGCTAGCAATAACATTGATCACAAGTCCACATCTTGTTACTCAGTCAGTCTTGGTTCTAGGCCTATCTGTTGGTCGATCAAGAAGTAGGATGCAATTTCTCTATCTTTACCTGAGGCAGAGTACAAAGGGGTAGTTAACATAACCATTCAGGCTATATGGCTACAACATTTTCACACTAAGTTGGGAATTCATTTTCATCAACGGATTGTCATCTGGTGTCACAACTAAAGCACTCTGAAGTGGTACAGATATCTAGTTCAAAGGAAGCGGAGGAAGCACATTGAGATCCACATGCACTACATCTGGGGCTTAGTACATGAGGGGATCATCAACCTCCGGTTTTTTCCTTCAACAGAACCTCAATTGGGGAAAACGTCTCTTCAAATTCGATACCTTCAACCCGAGCATATCCTTTACATACCAATCTAGCCTTGTTTCTGGTAACCTGTCCATCTTCATTCAATTTGTTTCTGAAGACCCAGTTTGTGCCAATCACATTATTGTACCTTTTCCTTGGAACTAATTCCCAAGTGTCACTCTTCTCTATCTGATCCAACTCTTCATCCATGTATTTTACCCAGAATTCATCCTTGATGGCTTCTTCAAAACAGCTTGGACCAGTTGTAGATAAGAGTTCTAGGTGGAATTGTTCTGGTGAATGAATTCTTCTTCTAGTCTCAACTCCTACATGTTTGTTCCCAATGATATGATCTGATGGATTATTCTTCTATGTTCATCTACTAGGTTTATTTGGAGGTACTTGAAGATATTTTTGTTCTTGTTCTTCTATTTCCAATTGCTCTACTTCATGTTATTCTTTTGTTACTTTTTCTTCCTTTTCTTCTTCTTCGTGAACCTGTTCTATTGAACCCTTTTATTATTCCTTTATTATTCATCCACTTGTCTCATCAATCATCACATTGATGCTTTCCACAATTTTGTTGAGCCTTATATTGAATCATTTGTATTCTTTCCTTATGCTCAAGCACCCAACAAGTACTCCTTTGTCCACACGAGAATCGAAATTTCCCATTCTACCATCTTCTCTTTTGATGTAACATTTTCTTCCAAAAAATATGAAGTGTTTCACATTCGCTGGTCTTACTTTCCATTGCTTGTAGGGAGTTTTATCACTTTTGTTTCTGAGCATTACTCTATTTTGAAGGTGAAATATTGTATGCAATGCATGTGCCCAAAAGACGTTTTTCAACTTGGAATCCATTAACATAGTTCAAGCTATTTTTTGTACTATCTTGTTCTTCCTTTGGACAAATCCATTTTTCTATGGTGTCGTAGCAACAAAGAATTGTCTTTTTATCCCATTCTTACTGCATAAATCCATAAATTCCTTTGAAATAAACTCTCCATTATCCGATCTCAAACATTTGATTTTTTAATCTGTTTCATTTTCAACCATTTCCTTGTATATATTGATGTTCTTGAATGCTTCTGACTTCTTCCTAAGAAAACAAACTGTAGTCATCCTTGTATAATCATCAACCAATAACATGAAATATTTCTCACTTTTTAAACCCTTTGCTATAGTTGGTCCAATTAAATCAGTATGCACAATCTCTAGCGGTCTTGTTGTGGAGTATTCCTTTGATTTGAGTTTGGTATTTGTTTTCTTTCCTTGTTGACAATGCTTGCATAATGTGTTGGTTGACTTCGTGATTTGGGGAATTTATATGACTACTTCCTTTTTGTTGAAATTGACAAGGTTATCAAAAGTTTATGTGACCCATTCTTCTGTGCCATAGCGAAACTTCATCTTCATTTCCTAGACAACACTTTTCATTTCCAATTTCCCTTAATGCATATATGTTGCTTGAATTTCTCACGGTTGTTGCAACCACTCTTCTTGAACCTGATTTTCTTATTTCTCACTTCTGTGAATCAAACAAAATTTTTTGTCCTTGGTCACACATTTGAATTACACTTAGAAGATTGTGTTTCATATATTCCACTACTTGAACATTCTCTACCTTTGTATCCCTGTTTCCAATTCTGATTGTACATCTTCCAATGATTATGGATGAGTCGTTGTTTCCAAAGGAGATTGATCCATATCTTTCCTTTCTCAAGGTTAGAAATCTTTCCTCATCACTTGTGATGTGCTTTGAGCTGCCACTGTCAACATACCAAACACATTTCTTCTGTTTATCTTGTAGAGCAAGTGTGCATTCTTCATTGTTAAGCTGATTTTTCTTCCTTATCCACATTCTTTGAGGTTTTTATCTATGACTGTTGGTATTCTATTGTGATTCTATTAGAGGATTTTCCATTCTACAATATTTGGCCATGTGTCCAAAGTTGTTGCACTTGTAGCATTCCATCTTAGTACTCAAGGAATCAAACCTGTAGTAGATTTTGTTCTATATTTCACTAGGCCTTTTTGAATAATCATTTCATGTGTAACTTTCACGGTTGTCCCTGTTCCTATTATTTTCTCTAGAATTCACAAACTTATGTCCAAAATTTTTACATGAATAACATAAACTAATCAAGATAGTTTGATACCTGGGAGCTATAGATATTCTAAAATGAGTTAGTCTTTTGAACCCTTCTTCTTCTTGAGGCCTTCTTGTTTTTTACTGTTGATGATTCTGAAATATGAATATTCTGGGTGGAGGAGCATCTCTATGATCTTCCTTGTAAAAATTTGTGTCTCCTCTAAGTGTCTCTACATAGATTCTTGGTTGTGTTTCTTGATCTATTGTTTTGGAGCCTAATCCATTTTCTATATGATTTTATCCTAGTCTCAACTTGTCATGATGTGGCCCTTGATTGTTAATAATGTTATCCAAAACTTTAGAGGTATTCTGCATGTTTTTATTTTGAAGGTATTTTCTCAATATGACAATCTCTACTTCCAAACCTCCAATGATCATGTCTTTTTCTTCCAACCATTCTTTGAGTGCTTCTTCAATTCTTTTTTCTTCTTCAACATGGATTTTTAATTTAGTGATCATCTTCTATAGTTCTTTGGAGTTAGAATTTTGAGCTTCTTCTTTTCCTTTTAGTTTTTCCCGTAGTGACTTGTTTTTCTTATTTTCCATTTTTATAACTTCTATAAAACTCAATAGTTCTTCTCTGTAGTAAAATTTGTCCTCTTCATATTCTTCTTCAGTGCCTTCTTCATCGAAATATTCTACTTCCATGAATAGAACCCTTTCTACATCACTTTCAATGACCTCATCTTCATCTGATGAGGTGTTGTCTTCTTTGGTGAAAAATATTTTCTTGAAAAAAAACAAATTGGTTCTTTTTCCCTTGTATATTTGTTTTCTATTTGAATCATCTTCTTCATTCCTTTTATTTTTCTTATGGGGACATTTTTCAGCGAAATGACCAATACCATCACAATAAATAAAAAATCAATCGAAGCTTACCTTTATATTTCTCGGATCCCTTTTTCAGTCTTCTGACGAAGTTGGCTACTTCTTCATCATCTTATGAGATGTCACTGCTACTGCTATCTGACTTTACCTTTTTCCTTCCATTTTTCTTTCACTTCTTGGATTCTTTAATGTTTCTTCTTTTGTAACGAGATTCTTTTTTTTTGTTCTCATTTCATAGGCTGTAAATATTCCATGTTGCTCATCCATGATTATCGAATCCATATCTGTTATTTCTTTTAGTGATGAGATATTATGATCAAATCTCATTGGAAGAGATATTAGTACCTTTTTAACAATTATAGATTCATCAAATTCTTCTCTCAATCCTATAATTACATTCATGGTTTCATCAACTCGTAAAAAGTAAGATGCAATAATCTTATCTTCCTTCATCTTCAGTTGTTCAAATCGACCTCTATAAGTTTGAAGCTTTGTTGCCTTGAATTTTGTGTCTCCTTCATAAAATTTCTGAATTTTGTCCAAAATCTCCTTTGCAAAGTTGCAATGCATAAATTTGACATATACTAAATCAACCAAACCATTCAGGAGTGCATTTTTGTCTTTCGAATTATTTAGAATGAGTTTCTTTCCATTTTCATTTGTTGGAGGGAAGACAAGTTCTTTATATCCATCTACAACTGATTTCCAAACTTCAAATCCCTATGCTTTTACATATGTTTTCATCCGTCTTCTCCATAATGCATATTTTTTTTCATCAAACTATGGTATTCGACCTATCCTTTCCCCATCCAACTGCCCTAAAATATAATTGTCAAATAAATGTTGAAACCATTGCCAGGCTATCACTATGAAATATACCATTGTAAACATGTACCAATTTGTTCTAGCAACCTGTAACCAACCTATACCAATAGCTTGTAATCAAGTTGTACCAAACTTCATCATGTACCAAAAAATACCAACATGTACACAACTTGTATATGTTTCATCTCGTGTAGGTATGCGACTTGTCTATATTGCAACCTGCGTATGTATGTGACATTTCTATAATGCAACATGTGTACACCTTCATAAAGACAAGGTTTTCACCTTTTTGACACTCACACACTCTCCTACCTCTGTCACATCAACCTGTAACTTGTCACTGTGTCCAATATGTAGTTGTTCCCTATGCAACACTATCATACATATCACTTAACCAGGTGCATCTATGAATCTCCAGTCATATGCCATACACGTTTATACAATTGTGATCAAGTTTAATAACCCTCAAATGGACTAGACATTAAACCCTTACTAATATGTAGCCTCAAACTACACAAACAATTTCACCAACACATGACAACCAAAAACCCTCAACCATGTACCAAGGAATACAAGATATGCCTCAACACTCAACCCATCAAGATTTAACAATAATGAAAACCAACCATACCAGTTTTTTATTTATGTATATCTAGCTCATATAATAAGTTCCATACAACCAACAACCTCTCTAGATAAAATCCTCAAACTCCCATAACCATATCTTATGTAGATAATATTATCCAACTACACATAAGAATATGACATACCTTTTGAGCCTGTAGATAGATCTGTTATACCTGATCATTGTAGACCTTCCTGGGAACTTCCTTTTAGACTCTAAGAAACTGGCATCTTCATCTACTCAATATTTCATGGATTTTCTCAACTATATGTGACCTCCTCTTCTTCATCCCGCGTATGTATGATCCCTTCTTAATTTCCATCCCTCATATGTACATGACCTCTTCCACTGCAGCTCACGTACACCTAAAAAACTAGGGTTTTTTCAGTATTTTTGCAACTCCAAAAATTTCACCATCAAGCCTTCTTTCTACCTTAGACTTGCATAACTTAATATGTATCAATGAGTACCTTCAATAAAACTTAAAAAATAATAGATATTCAACATGCTCAATAGGTGCTAATAGGAGATCCTTTCTCTCTTATTTATACTCTCCAAGTAGCTTCTTGAAGGGATTACCTTCTAACTAACTTTACCCAACTTCCTTCTTTTAGGGATAACCAACTTCTAACCACTTTTTACACTTATAACTACTTTATCCACAAATAGTAATCTCTCCACTTCTAGTTGCAACTAATTAATTTTTAATTATTTTCTTTTTTCAACAACAACTCATGATTAACTCCTAGTTACAATCACTTTGACTAGTAAACTTATTCTAGGAGCTTCTAGAATAAATTGACTTCTTTGAACTTCTAGGGGCTTCTATATAACTCATGAGGGTTATCCAACTTCCCAAGGACAAAAATCTCTAACCGTAAGGATTTATGTGACGTTCCACATATCACTAGAAATGGCACAAAATGTACTATCCATATAGAATAATATTACCTAAAAATACACTGATATTCATACATTTATATCTGAAACAACCTTCAGTAGATTAACCATACTATTTGGGCTACTAAAATTCTCTATCGGACTTGCTTCACAGGTTGACATCAATGAAAACCAACCCAATTAATCAATAATAAATGAAAAATGTAATATGACGATGAATGAAGAGTTTTTTCTAGGACATCACTTGTGCTCTAGAGGGATTCAAGTAGACAAACAAAATATCAAAATCATCACCTTACTTCCTACCCCTTTGAAACCAAAAGTTGTAAGGACCTTTCTTGGACATGCAGTATATTACAGGAGGTTTATTAAGGATTTCAGTAAAATAGTTTATCCCATGTTTACCTTGCTGACCAAATATGTGGAATATTGTTGGACTTTGAATTGTCAACAAGTTTTTGAAACAATGAAGGAAAGACACACAACTGCTTCTATTTTACAAGGTCCCAATTGGAGTCTTCTATTTCACATTCACACTGATGCATCAGACAAGTCTGTAGGACCAGTATTAGGACATGATGAAGATGATAAATCTTATGCAATCTACTTCATAATTAAGAATTTAGTTTGTGTAGAACTAAATTATATTGTTAGAGAAAAATAACTTTTAGCAGTGGTTAATGACCTCAATAAATTCAGACATTATGTGACAAGATATAAAGTTTTTGTACATAGAGATCATGCGTCCATTAGATAATTGATGAATAAATATGAAATTAATGGTAGGATGATTAGATGGTTTATGTTATTAGAAAAACTTCATCTAACAATTCTTGATAATTAGGCAATTAGAATATAGTTGCAAATTTCTTTTCTATTGGCCATTCCTATTGAACAAGGCATGATTGATGACCAATTTCTAGATGAGAACCTATTTTTCATATCATTACAAACCCCATGGTTTTTTTATATAGAAAATTAATTTATAACAGAAAATTTTCCTCAATATTTCTCCTAGAGGGAGAGATGCAATATTGTCCGGAAAAGTTCAACCTACACTTGGGTTGTAGGCTATTTATTCAAATTATGTTCGGATCATATTTTGAGGATATGCATAAGGGAAGATGAGGTGTATGATATATTGCATGATTTCCATGTTGAACCATGTGGAGGTCATTATGCATCCAAGAGGACAAATTATAATATCTTACAAGCTATATATTATTTGCTAACCATACATAGATATACTCAGCAATATACTTCACATTGTGATGAATGCCAAAGAATGGGGAAACCAACAAAGAGAAATGAAATTCCTTTACATCCCAAAGTATCATTAAAACCATTTGACAACTGGGGCATGGACTTTATAGGCCCAATTGATCCTCCATTGGGACATAAGAAACACATTTTTGTATGCACACACTATCTGACAAAGTGGGGTGAAGTAAAGTCCATGAAGGCTACCACATAATCAAATGTAGCAACATTCCTCTAAGAATGCATATTTTCCAGGTTATGTTATCCAAAGGATATATTCATGGATCAAGGCCACCAATTTACATCAAGTATTTTTTAAGAAATAATGAGAGAACATAACATCTGTCACAAAAATTCAACACCCTACCATCCTCAAGCAAATGGGAAATATAAAGTCACAAACAAACAGCTAGAAAACATCCTCACTAAAAAAGTGAGCAGGAGCAGGAAAGATTGGTCAAAGAAGCTAACCCAATCATTCTAGGAATACAACATTAAATGGAAAACTACAACAAGGCTTACTCCTTTTGAATTAGTTCATGGAAAGAAATTCATGCTTTCTATTGAATTTGAATATCATACATTGAGAACAACAACTGAATTAGACATGAATTTGCAGTCAACACAAAAGAAATATTGAGCCAACTGAATTCATTATATGAGTACATGATGTAGGTCCTCTTCAACAATGAAGTGGTGGAGTAGAAAATAAATGACTGGCATGATAGGAAGATTAAGTACATGAAGTTCAAAGAATGGGATTGGTATTTGTTATATGAATCAAGTTTTAAGTATTTCAAAGGAAAGTTGATGAAAAGGTGGCTAGGGCCTTACATCATTGAAATATGTCTTGATAATGGATCAGTGCATATAATAACAATTGATGAAGAAGGAATACCACTACTAGTGAATGGATTTATACTAAATACCTACAGTAAGCCCCGAACAAAAGAAGAATTCACAAAAACAATGAAGAAACAAAATATGAATGTGATTGAAAGTAGTCATATTCTCAATACATCCCCATAATGAAAAAAGAGAATAAAAAAATAAAAATACTAGATGAAAACCTCCTAGAGGCATCTAAGACATATTTGAGGGTGAAAACCTCCACTGGAGACAGTCTTAGATCTGAAGAATAAATGAATAACCTCATTAGTAAAACTTCTTAGAAGACTAATAAGAAAAGGAAGTAGTGAAAACCAGAGATGATACTTCTTCCTTGAAAAAAAAAGAAAAAAATAAAATATTTGTTTACTAATATTTTGTTTTTGCAGGTACGAGGGACTTCATTACTGCAACCATCTGCATAGAAAAATTAACATTCAACATCACCTTCAATAAGTACAGTAATAATTTCCATATTCATACATATCATTTTTCATTATTCCCATATTTATATAATTTCCTATGATAATAATCCATACTCTTCATCCATACCATACACACCACTTTCCATATCCAATACATCTCACTTTACATTTTTTTCCAAAGAAAACATGTTATTCTATAGGAATCTACATGATATTATACATGGAAAATTATCACAAATAGGAAAGGTAAACTACTCAAGGTCATTAGCAGTAGTGCAAGGATCAATATCATAGCAACACACACCTTCTCCAACAATCCTTGCTCATCAGGACAACCTCAAGATAATATAAATCAACTTCTACAGGATACTCAGTGTCTTGTAGAAAATATTATGCATGACAGAAAGAAAATCTGCAGGATGCTCTATATCCTGTAGCATGATTCGAGGTCACGATATCCTAAAACATTGTAGATCTAATTTCGAGGGAAAAATCTAAATAATATATAATCACCGACACAAAGAAAAACCACCTCTAGCCACCTGCAACAAGAATGTTAATGTGCAAGAGGTAAACATGGTAACATAACTATCTACCCTATCTACATTTAATTAAACCTCATGCATCCATATCTATGCTTATTTTGTATCTTCGAGTATTCATAAATTTTGAAGGGTGGTGAAATTGAGGAAGTTTACATCTTGTCAGTGGGTGGTGGCATAATTCATGCCAAATTTGAATTGACACATGGATATCAAATGGTTCAAGTGGAGATTTCCTTCCTTGAGTGAGAGAAGGAATGAATTAGGGAATCTTGAATACAAGTCAACTATTAGTGTACTACTATGACAAGACAACAATCATGTCCATGATTCAAGGGTATAACTCATAGTTAGAAGAATTAGAGAACCATTTCAAGTATGAAGAGAAAGAGTGGAGCTAGTTGGGTAGAATCAAGAATCTGAGCTCATAGGAAAAGACAGAAAGAAAAATAATAAGCCAGAGGATGCTGCAAAAGAAGAATTTCTAACAGACTGCAGGTAACCATGGAACCGTAGATAGAATTATTGGTTCGATCTAAAATATTTGTTTCATTTCATTCCATTTTTTTTGTGTTTTGACCCATGGTTACTTCTGAAACATTTCATGTTCGTTAAACAACAAGTAAGACATACGCGATTTGTTTTCTCCCACAAGTTACAGTCTTATAGACTATGTTCTAAAATTTAACAAACGTCCCATTAGTTAAGGTCTCTGAGTCCAACAAATTGCTGAGCCTATGGTCGAACCTTCTCAACACTAAAAATTCTTCGTCCTTCTTCGAATTTACATCCTGTAGAATTTTCAATTTACACAGTTCCTACATAAATCTCTTTCTACAAGGTATTTTTCTATAGGAACAACTGCAAAAAGGTTTACTGACAGATAATTTCTCAAATAAAATCCCTCATCTCACCTTTTTCTTTTTAAGAACAACCTTTTGCTGAATTTCCTTACCACCTACTTACCTAAATACCAACCCCAGTTATCACCCCCCATAAGAAGCAAGTCAATATGAATATTCTACAAGAATCCTTCAATCATCATTCCTCTCCATTCATCATGGGAGTAGGATTTAAGAGAAGGGGACCAATAGATCCTTCTAGGGTTTATGAAAACCCTGAAATAGTGGAATTTTTTCAGAAATGTGAGTGGCTAAGTTACTTTGAGATACTAAGGGGGTTTGATGATGAGGTGTCCATGGAGTTTTCCCATAATTTCTGGAGGATACGATATTGGGAATATGTGACTACAATCAAGGAGTTAACCATCAGGATCAATGAATCCTCCATCAGCAAAGTTTCTAGTTTACCTTTGGGCATTCCTTGGGACAAATAAGAAAGAAAGGAACTCATTAATGCTAAGAAGTCATTAGTCCTTGGTAATGAGAAAATTGATGAGGATAAAAATGGCATAAAAAGGGAAATCCTCCCTCACCCATGGAATGAGGTAGCATATTACATCATCAAATACATTACTTGTGAGGGTAGTATGAGTGTAGTCTATTCCTATCATTTTACACTATTGCATTAGCTTAGGAATCTTCCAAACCATGAAATACACCTGAATCTGAGTATCCCCTATTTTCTTCTTCAGTCACTCAAAGAGATGAGTCTAAAAGTACAAACAGGGAAACACGAATTCGTATCACATCATGGCCTCATCAATTTGATAGTCGATGATGCTCTTAGGATATTAAAACATAGAGTTATGTGGGAATATTTCATCAACATGGACATACAATATTTTGAAGACGTACATGCATCCATGAGTGAGGAAGAAAGAAATAAGGGAGAGGAGCCAAGATACTCACCAAGCCTAAGAAAGAAAGAAAATAAAAGAGGGGTAAGAAGAAAAATATAGATGAGGAAGATAAAGAGGTGGTTGATGTATTAACTACTTTAGGGACCCCTACAGTCAACCCTTTGAAAATAACCATTGCAGAGTGGGTGAAACCTAGAAGGAGGAGGTCCAACAAAATCAAGAAAATTCAGAAAAAGAGAAGTTGAATACCATCAACCCCACTCACTATCACACCCCAAGTAGAGGAATTTAAGGACTATCCTATTTTTGAACAGAAAAAAGAAACAAATGGGAAGGATCCTCAACAAGAGAAAGTGATGAAAGAGGAAATATGAATGGAAGGAACCTCTAAAACTAAAACTCCCATGAAAAAACTTATGTATGCAACCATGTTGGAGCTAGAGAAAGACAAGGTTGACTCCATCAAGTGGAAAAGGGTGGCAGAATATTATAAAGGAAAGTTAAAATAAGAGGCTTTTCAAGAGTTGGAACAACAAATCCAACTCATGCAAGAAAAGTTCCAAATTATGACTGCAAAAAGTGGAATACTATTAGAAGCTAAAGGTAGAGAACTAGAAACTTCAATAACAATTGAGTAAAGTAAAAATATATCTACACAAGAGAGGAAAAGTAGATATCATGCAATAAACATTCAAAACTATATCAAAAGTATCTAAAGAAATGTTGGAATGTAGGACACCAACCAGAACATACACATTGCTCCTAAAAGAATAGTGGCACAAAAATCAGATTACACACTTAGCTAATTTTTTGACATTCAACCTGGATACACCAAAAGATTTTATAGTTTCATACCAGGGTTTTAACATGGAATAAAAATATCAACTTTGTGAGTTCTACCTATAGAATATTTTCTTACCACATCCCTAAAACTAGAATCCCAATCCATATGCAGGGGAATTGATGGCATTTTATTCTTGGCTAATGCATGAGGAAATGAGGGAAGAACAATTCAAAAAGTAAAAGGAAGTAGAACAACAAACACCCCTTTGGATTAGAGCAGAGGTCGTCAGGCCTAAAGATGTCATAAACAATCACCTTAGCCTCTCTTTGGATAAGGATATAACTATAGGGTGTATAACCAAACAAAGGGAAGTAATAGCCCATATGGATGGCACATTGATATTATTGGGACAAGTAGCAACAGAGGCTTGCAACAGAAGGAGGAATTCCTTTTCTTATAGATTGAGAATCAGAGAGACTCACTCTCCAAACACATTACATCTTTCCCTCCTCAGAACAACATGGTATAAATAAACTCTAAGGAGAATGAGAACTAACTGGATTGGGCTAAGGATGATCACTCCACTCCTTCTCCTTGGGGTTGCTATGGCTGACCTCAAACTAGAAAAGGAAGAAACATAATGGGCCATTATTCTGAAGGATAAGGGATATCATGATAAAAAAATTTGTCACCGAGTATATAGCTTGGGATATGAGAGAGGAATTCAACAAACAATAGTAATAACAATAAAAGAATGTTGATAGACAATAAGATAATGAATAGTTACTTTGTTGAGAAATAACCTGGTATTGAGAACTAACATGTCATTGAGTTGTAATAGGATGACAAACAACAGAGGAACAATGAAAAACAATATAGTATAGAACATCAACAACAACAATAAGATCAAAAAGATCATTTTTGGTTGCAAAAGGCTATGTAAGAGTTCAACTAGGGGGTGATGACGAGGCTCATTATTGTACATTCTAAAGGCTCATATTTGACATATTTTTCCACCACAAAAGGACTTAATGTTTTCTTTTTGTTAGCACCATGATTTTCATAGCTAGGGTTAGAGGTTTGTCCAAAGTTTTCAAAGTCAATACATGATCTTGGGAAAATGAAGGAATTCCTAGATGAGTCATAGGTTAGGGTAAATATCATGTCAAAAGGTATTATGGTTCATCATCACCTTTCATGAGGTTAGAGAAGGAACAATCATGACACTCCATGTCATTGGTATCATTGCAAACTTCAAAAGAATACTCACTGTGCAAGTTTGTTGTGCAAAGGCTTTTGTTGTTTTCATTTGTTGCACACTGTGCAAAGGATTTCACCACAGATAAGATGTTGTCGTGCAAAGGATGTTTTCACGCAGAGGATGTTGTCGTGTAGAGGGGTTTGTCACGCAAAGGATTTTGTCGCGCAGAGGATGTTGTCGCGAAAAGGATTTTGTCACGCAGAGATTTTTTCCACGCAAGGGATTTTGCTGCGCAAAGGGTTTTTTCGGGCAGAGGATTTTCCTGCGCACAGGCTACAAGACACATTGCATAAATGATTAGTTTAGTGGTCAAATTCAAGATCACTTTTTGACGAACTGGAGAGGAATTTTGAAAATCCCGAGAGGTTTTATTCGAGGAAAAACTAAATAATAAAAACCTCTCTCATATTTGAAATTGTTTTCATATTTTGGTATATTTGAATGAATATTTACAGCCCATTTTTTTAGATTTTGTTTTTGTCATCATCTTTGGGCGCAAATCTTAGGATGGTGGAGAGGATTTTTAGAAAATGGAGAAAGTTTTTTCTCAATAATAGGTTCATATACAAAAACCTCTCTCAGTTTTAAAAATCATTTTTTATTCGGGAGATATGATGTCATCTTTAACCCTTGTTTTCTCAGTTTGCTGCACAATCCGCTGCGTTTTTGTTATAGGTTACTGTTGCATAGTAGATTTGTTGTGAAAGGGTGACAGAGTGTCCAACAGTGATCAAGATGAATTATAACAACCATATGGTTGAATTTTGATCATGATCAATGATTGTAAAGAATATTTCAGTTACTATTATGATTTGGAAAAGTCAGGTTTTTGATTTTTAGTAAATCCATTGAAGTCATTGTTCTCTTTACAAGAAACTGGATCCATGATTCTTGGAGGTAGTAGTTCGACCCTAATAGCCAAATGTGGAATTATTTTTCTATATAATTTGGTCATTTTGATGTAAACATGAGGGGGGGGGACTTTCAACCAGAGAAGCTATTGGACTGTGTATACTTTTCCTGAATATCTTTATGAGCTAAATGCAGAAGTATCGTGCTTTCATGAAGAAGAGATTCATTATGGTGTTGTTTTAAGAATGTTTTTTCTTTGTAATTCTCATCTCCACAATTTTCTGTTCTTTCCAGTATTTGGCTGACAGTAAATGTTTGGAATTCATCCATCTTCTATGCTCCATTCATACGGTAAATACTTGTTATGTGTTTAAAGATTGTTGGTTTAGAATTCATCCACGCTTGATTCTCTGCTCATAGTAATCTATATTTCTATATTTCATCTAAAGTTACATTGAGAACTCATCCTATGCTAGATTATCTCAGTGTCATGGGTTGTCCCTTCTATTTTATTCTTCCATCCAAAATATTGCCTATTGCTAAAAAATAATACCTACTTTGCCTTTGTTCTCTAAGAGTACACCACCATTCATTAGCTCAATATTTTAATTTCAAAATTTGACTCCATTACGCAATGGTACTTTCTCTGTTGCTTGTCCTACCATCTCTTTAAAGAAAAAACAAACCTCTCTCGTTGCAGAATTTGACCTTTGTGAATTTATTGATGAATCCTTTGACTTATTACCAGTCATTAGACATCTGAGAGAGCCCTCTCTAGTTGTATAGGTCAGAATACAATATAAAGTTGGTTGAAACAATTACCTTGGGTTTTTCTTTGATACAACCCAAGGAAATTTTCGAGTGCTAACATTTTGGCGCCGTTGTCGGGGATCAAAAGTTCCATTTTCCCTAGGATAAATGACAAAGTTCATATCTGATTGTTGATGGTGGACAACAATCAAACACGAAGAGGTTGTAAATCATCCACCTGGCGACTCCATTTTCAGTTGTATCCAGATGTCATAGTACCAATGGAGACTCCATTGTTCGAATGTTTTAAATCTTGAAGAAGGTATTAGTGACTCCACTAGATTTCATGAAGAACTCATATGCTGCTACAATTTTTTCAAGGTATGCATGTTTCAACTTTTCATAGATTCATGGTTTCCCAAATCCTTTACCCAATGATGAATATTTTTTAAGAAATGGTCTAAAATTTAGTGGAGATGATCTAAGTTTGAATTTGAAGCATATATCAAATCTTTGTGACTTCATTGAGCTTCTTAGAGTCAAACACGACGATGTTTTCCTTAGACTATTTTATGACTCGTTCCAAGGAAAGTGTAAAGTTTGGGTTGAAGGTTTGTCTGTTAGGTATATTAGATCTATAACATATTTTTGGTCTGTTAGGGATACTAACTCTAGTTTTTCCATCCATGTTTCAAAGAAGACAATCCAAAAATATTTCATAGATCTAATAGATCTAACAGACAAACCTTCAGCCCAAACTTTACACTTTCCTTGGAACGAGTCATAAAACGGTCTAAGGAAAACATCTTCAAGTTTGACTCTAAGAAGCTCAGTGAAGTAACGCAAATTTGATATATTCTTCAAATTCAAACTTGGATCATCTCCACTAAATTTCATACCATTTATTAAAAAATATTCATCCTTGGGTAAAGGATTCGGGAAACCATGAATCTGTGAAAAGTCAAAACATGCATACCTTGAAACAATTGTAGCAACATTTGAGTTCTTCATCAAATCGAGTGGAGTCACTAGTACCTTCTTCAAGATTTAGAACCTTCAGACAGTGGAGTCAACATTGATACTCTGACATCTAGATACAACTGAAAATGGAGTGCCTGTGTGGATGATTTACAACCTCTTTGTGTCTGAATGTTGTCCACCATCAACAATGATATCTGAGCTTTGTCGTTTGTCCCAGGGAAAATGCAACTTTCGGTCCCCAACAACGACGCCAAAATGTTATCACTTGGAAATTTCTTTGGGCTGTATCAAAGAAATCCCCAAGGTAATTGTTTCAACCAACTTTATGTTGTATTCTGACCTATACAACTAAAGAGGGCTCTCTAAGATGTCTAATGAATGGTAATAACTCAAAGGATTCATCAATAAATGTACAAAGGTCAGATTCTGCAATGAGACGAGTTTATTTTTTCTTTTAAAGAGATGGTAGGACAAGAAAGAGAGAAAGTACCATTGGGTGATGGAGTCAAATTCTAAAATCAAAATATTGGGATAATGATTGGTGTGTACTCTCAGAGAACAAAGGAAAAGTAGGTGTTATTCTTCAACAATAGGAAATATTTTGGATGGAAGAAGAAAAGAGAAAGGGACAACCCATCACACTAAGAGCATCTAGCATAGGATGAGTTCTCAACGTAACTTTAGATGAAATACAAAAAGATAGATTACTATGAGCATAGCATCAAGGATGGATGAATTTTGAACCAACAATCTTTAAACACATAACAAGTATTTATCGTATAAATGGAGCATCGAAGATGGATGAATTCCAAAATTTTACTCTCAGCCAAATACTGGAAAGAATGGAAAATTATGGAGATGAGAATTACAAAGAAAAGACATACTTAAAACAACACGATAATGAATCTCTGCTTCATGAAAGCACAGTACTTTTGCATTTAGCTCATAAAGATATTTAGGAAAAAGATACACAATCCAATAACCTCTTTGGTTGAAATTCCCCCCTATGTTTACATCAAAATTACCAAATTATATAGAAAAATAATGCCACATTTGAATGTTAGGGTCGAAATACTACCTCCTAGAATCATGGATCCATTTTCGTTTAAAGAGAATAATAACTTCAATGGATTTACTAAAAATAGAAAACCCGACTTTGCTAAGTCATAATTGTAACCGAAATATTCTTTATAATAATTGATCATGATAAAATTTAGACCATATGGTTGTGATAAGTCATCATAAGCATTGTTTGACACTCTTTCACCCTTGCAAAACAAGTCGGCTACACAACGGTAACCTACAACAAAAGCCCAACGGATTGTGCAGCAAACTGAGAAAATAGGGGTTAAAGATGGCATCATAGCTCCCGAATAAAAAATGAGTTTCCAAAACTAAGATAGGTTTTTATATATGAACCTGTTATTGAGAAAAAAATCTCTCCATTTTCTAAAAATCCTCTCCAGTTTCCTAGGATCCGCACCCAAAGATGATGACAAAAACAAAATCTGAAAAAATTGGTTGTAAATATTCATTCAAATCTACCAAAATATGAAACGTTTTGCAAATATGGGAGAGGTTTTTATTATTTGGTTTGTCCTAGATAAAAAACTCTATGGGATTTTCAAAATTACTCTCCAGATGGTCAGAAAGTGATATTGAAGTTGACCACTAAAACATTCATTTGCACAGTGCGTCATGTAGCCTGTGCGCAGGAAAACCCTCTGAACGACAAAACCCTCTATGCAGAAAAATCCCATGCGCGGAAAAACTCTCTGCGTGGAAAAATCCTTTGCGAGAAAAAATCCTCTGCGTGACAAAATCCTATGCGCAACAAAATCCTTTGCATGAAAACATCCTCTGTGCGACAAAATCCTCTACGCGATAACATCCTCTGCGCGACAACATCCTCTGCACGGCGAAATCCTCTGTGCAGTGCGCATCAAATGAATGAAACAAAATCCTTTGCATAGTGAACTTGCACAAAAAGTATGCATTTGAAGTTTGCAAGGATACCAATGACATGGAGTGTCATGATTGTTCCTTCTCTAACCTCATGAAAGGCGATGATGAACCATAATACCTTTTGACATGATATTCACCCTAATCTATGACTTATCTAGGAATGTCTTGATTTTCTCAAGATGATGCCATGACTTTGAAAACTTTGGACAAACATCTAACTCTAGCTATGAAAATCATGGTGCTAATAGAGGTGGCCAAGGCATGGCATGGCATGGCAAGGCAAGGCATGCCATGGAAGGTCAAGGCAAAGTAAGGCATGGAAAGGAAGGGCATGAAATTGCAGGGAAATGCAAGGAATGACAAGGCATGGCATGGCATGGAATAGCAAGGAAAGACATTCCATGGAAAGTCAAGGCACAACAAGGCATGACATGAAAATGCAAGGGAGGGCATGCAAAGGAAATGGAAGGCATGCCATGGCATGGAAAGGAAAGGTAATGCAAGGCATGACATAGCATGAAATAGCATGGAAAGGCATGGCATGGAAACACAATTCAAGGCATGCCATGTCATGTAAAGGAAAGTAAATGCAAGGCATGACATGACATGTCATGGCATGTCAATGCATGATGTGGAAATGCAAGGCATGGCATAGCATGGAATAAATAGGCATGGAAAGGCAAGGCATGACATGAGAAGGAAAGGAAATGCAAGTCATGGTAAGCCATGGCATGGGAAGGAAAGTCATGGAAGGGCATGGCATGACAAGGAAAGGCATTCCATGGCATGGAAAGTGAAGGAAAGGAAAGGCATGGCATGGAAAGGCAAGGAATGGCATGAAATGGAAATTCAAGGAAAGGCATGGAAATGAAAGGAAAGGCATGGTAAGGCAAGGCATGGAAAGGAAAGACAAGGCAAGGGAGTGCAAGGCAAGGAATAAGAAAGGTAAGGTAGTGCAAGGAAAGGAAAGGCTAGGGAAGAAAGGAAAGCAAAGGCAAGGCACACAAAGGCAAGGGAAGGCTAGGCAAGAAAAGGAAAGAAAATGCAAGGCTAGGATTTGATCACATACTTTGTTTTGGACACCCCATCCTCTTGAAATATTTCACATTCATCCATTGAGTTTTCTACCTTGGAATTCACAAATGTGGAGTGGTTGCATGCTCTCGGAGGGAACATTCCATGTGGGTACTTGGGATTTGAATTCGATTGATGCCTATTTTTGGTGGTGTATCCCCTTCATGAACATTATTTTGTGCATACTACTACTATTTTTGGATGAGGGAGAATCCATTTGGAGAGGATAATTTCCACATGTTGTAACATGGTCAACCATGGATTGAGGAGATATTTAGCTAATTCATTATTAGAATATTTATTTGACATGTCATGGGGTTAGTTAAAAAACAATAACATTTTATTGTAAAAGAGAAGAGACTCACTCTTCTCTTGGGCTACATTGTAGAACATTTTGGGAAGCTTAATGGAGAATTTGAGGTATATTTTGATTTGATGTGAGGCTTTATTGTGCACTTATATTTTTTTTGTTGATTTTGTATTAAGAAACCCTCGTAACATGTTGTGATTTCCATTATAATGAACCATGCTTCATTTTGGATAAAGTAATGTGATGTTCCAACTCTCTTATTTCTATTGTGATTATGTTATCCTACACGATTGTTATTATTGGTTCGTGGTGTCTTAACTGTGATGGGTCTTCACTCTTTTGTCAATTTTAGGTAATGAAAACCATTAATTTTCTATGAATTTAGCACTTAGCAGTCTTTTCAACCATAAGAGATTTGTTAATGTGTAACACAAGTATTTGTAATAACTTTATAAAAAACGACCTATTATTACTTTCATAGACTTCATTAACACATTAAAATGTAATTAATGAAATTAAATAAATTCATACATTCACATGCATATGTAGTGACCATATAAATTTAACATCCATTAATTCCATAAGCTCAAACAATAATTTCTACTTGATTTCAGTAACTCAGTAATTTCTTATAAATTACGCACATATGCATATAAATTTATCATAACGAATAATGATTTCATAACAAAAATAAAACAAGTACGTAATTTAAAAATACCTTGGTCTGATGCTAATTCCTCCGTCGATTTGGTTGTTCGTGCTGAATTGGATCCAACACTGCCCAAACCTTGCTCCACCCTGCCAAATAGGACAACTTCCTAGCTCCAAGATATCATATGGATATCCTGGCCCCCGTTCCCAAAACCTCCATCAAATCGGTGCCCCTGTACTAAACCTTCCCAACTACAAAACTCAACTCCTCTGCAAATCCTCGATAAACTTCCAAAATTTCCCCCGTAGAATTGTAATCCCCCTCCCAAAAGAATGCCTT
>JASDQU010103995.1:201779-217619 GCA_032191745.1 Picea mariana | reverse complement strand
CATGGTTAGAGTTTTTGTCCCCGCAAGTTTTGAACCGGTGACTTTAACATCACGGAGCGCCTTAACAACACACTCTATCACCGACTGTCCTACACCTCAGGGACATCACATGTGAAACTTTTAATTGCAAATATTTGAGGACAAATCTTTTTGAATGAGGGTACTATGTTATGACCCAAAGGGGGAATATACATGGTTAAATATATATGATATTACCCAAATGGGGGGCATATATGGGGCTAAATGTACATATAATGTGTAAATATATATGTAATAAAGGAATCCTAATAGTAAAAGGGCCTCATGTGGAATTGTGAATAGGTATATAGAGAGATCATGTATTCATTATTGAGACATGTGAATTGTGATGTATGAATATATTTGGTTATTTGGAGGAGGTTCTCCTATTATTTCATAAGTTATTGTATAAATTATATATCTTGGAGTTGTGCTCCACGCTCACATTATGTACATGGTGTGTACTTTTGTTCTATTTTTATAATTTAAGCATTTGGTTCAATACAACTACTTCCCATTTACACTATGGAATTGGCAATGGATGTAGAAAAAATGTTGGTTGTCTCTGCTCATCCTTCACTCTTTGACATTCCATGCACCTGACAATGAAATCAAAAGCATCTTTCTTTGTTCCTGGAAAAAAATATTGGATTCTTATTGTTGAAATTGTTTTTTGGTAACCAAGATGTTTGACATATGGAACATTATGTATTTATTTTAACACCAACTTCCTTAGTTCTCCAGAATTAGRAACATAAAGTCAATTTTTATGSATAAGTATTCCATATTCTTTCATCTTATACTCTTTAATTTTTTGTTGCATATCTTCATCATGAAAGATTTRTTTTACCTATACGTAGGACTAGTCTATAATAGAATGCAATGTACCCAACCATGAACAATTTGGTCATGCAACTTCAAATCACACTTAAATAAGTGATTTCAAATTTTGATAACAATTAATTAATAAATAAGCATGAAATAAACACAATAACAACACATGCAATAATCAAGATTCATGCTAAAATTTCAAAGAATGCATAATCATGCCATGCACAGCAATAACTTGTAGGAATGAACATTATAAATACATATCTCAAAGATAATAATTAATACACAATGAAAATAAATATACAATCAAAGGAAACCATGATAGATAGAACTTATATTAAACAAAACCAATCACCAACTGGATATAGACCAAGGATTTTCCACCCAAATTTAGACATTGTTGTTCCAAGTCTCAACAACAGGTCACCCCTAATCCATGTCTATGAATCCACAAGAACGCGTTCCAGAGTGACACTCAACTTCCCAAACTAGTCAGTGCTCAAGCTCTCCCAGGTTTCTCAACACATAGTAATCCAAGCTACACCAACTCTCTTATATCCATCTTGCACCACCCAAAGACAATAAACCCTTTTCACCGCCACATAATCCCTTGGGTTTTTCACTTCTTTATATGGCTCTAGTGCATCTAGTCAAGAGTGTCCATGTTGGGACTCTCAGGATTCACAATTGTGAACAAGGTTTAGAAAATGTCAATGCATCTCAGGATGCATACACCAATTCATGGTTGTAATACACTAGTAATTACTACATCCAAAAATAAATGTCTCCTTTCCTCATCAATTCATCCCCATGTCCCAACCAAGAAAAATAATGAATGAATAATGAAGAATCAATGATGAACCAAATGATGAGAAACAATGAATGAAGAACAAATGAATGAGCAACCCCCAAACAACAAAAAATAAAGCTTTATATAATTACATGGAAAATGAAGAACCACATGGATTTCCCCTCAAGAATCTCATGTAACCACTTTTCCCCAAATAAAAACAAAGATGATTAAATAAAATACAATATAATTACTTAGCCCCTTCAGCTCCCTCTCTCGTAGAATCATACCCCCCTATAACTATTGTCTATGCCTATCTTGTAGCCAACTATGTATTTTATTATTAACAATGATCAAAATATTACATTTCTAAGGAACTTTGAGCCCCTTTTAATTGTTCAGGCACTCTTGACTTTCATTAGAAAAACAAAATACATTATTAATTTGGAGTCTCAAAACTAGGGTATTATGTTCCCCTCCCCCTTATTTTGGCATTTTTCTCAGTGCATATAGAAAACATAAATCAAAACTTCAAAATTATTCAAAACATCGCAGGTACTCTATCTGCATGGTACCTTCATGCTCCCAGGTATCATCTTCAAGACCGTAGCAATCCCACTAAAATTGTATAAGTTCTATGTCTTGATTCCGGACAATTTTGACTTTTATTTCCAATATGCACATCAGATTAACCTTAAAGTCTCCTTATGGATCCACCCAAATCAAATTCCAATCAATGACATAGTTAGGATAATGTACATACTTTTTTTTAGAAAAGAGACATGAAATACATTATGCACATTCATGGAAGCAGGAAATGCAAGCGTGTATGCAATTGGCTCTATTCTTTCCAATATCGCAAATGGAGCATAGAAGTTGGCTAGTCACTTTATACAACTGCCCAAATTTACTGAGCTATACTTGGGCTTCACTTTCAAAATCACATGCTCTCCCACTATAAATTCTCTAGTTGTCTTGTTCTTGTCTACATAACTATTTTGTCTATCTTGTATTTCCTTCAAATTCTTCTTAATTTTAACAATCTGGTTTTCCATATCCTTGAGAAAATCTGGTGCAAGTTACTACTCTATCTTGTGGGTTGTCCCAACTCATTGGAGTATTTCATTTCCTACCATACAAAGCTTCAAATGGAACCATCCTCAATTAAGATTGATACTCATTATTATAGGAAAACTCAGCCAAATTCAAGTAATCTTCCGACTTAAATGGTTTATCCATCACATACATTCTCAACATGTCTACAATCACTTGGTTGACTCGCTCCATCTTCCCATTTGAATATGGATGGTATGTTGTGCTAAAGTTCAAATTTATATCGGATCCTTTAAATAATCCCCTCTAGAAATTTGAAGTAAACTTAGTATCTATGTGTGGAACAATTGCCTTATGTATTCCATTCAACCTAACAATTTCTTCCATGTAAATTTATGCAATATTAGTTTTTGTATGGGTCATTTTTACGGAAAATAAATGATAAACCTTTGTCAATTTATCAACCATTTCCATTATTTAATAACGTTTCCTTACTTTCCTAGGAAACATAGTAATAAAATTAATCGTTGCCACTTCACATTTCCTCTATGGAATTGGTAATGGTTGTAGCAAACCTGTTAGGTGTTTATGCTCATCCTTCACTCTTTGAATTTCCATACATCTGACAATGTAATCAACAACATCCTTCTTCGTTCCTGGCCAAAAGAATTGGTTTCTTAATGATCCAATTGTCTTTTGGTAACTGGGATGTTCGACATATGGAACATTATGCATTTTGTTTAACACCAAATTCCTAAGTTCCCTGGAATTAGGAACATAACTTTGTTTTTATTCATACACAATCCATGTTTTTTTATTCATACACAATCCATCTTTCTTTATCTCATACACTTTAATGTTTTGTTGTACATTTTTCTATTGTAAATATTATTTTACTTGTAGAAAAGTTTGGTTTGTAATAGCAACATTTAAAATTCTTCTCTTCAAATATGATGGATGCATACTAATGGTTGTAGCATGTATGATATGTACTCTTCTATTGAGTGCATCAACAACTTTATTTCATTTTCCTTTAATATGCTTGATTTCAAATTCGTTCTCACTTAAAAATTCTAGCCATCTTGTCTTTCTAACATTCAAAGTTGGTTGTTCAAAACAATATTTCAAAACAGTATGGCTTTTTCTTAATACAAATCTATTTTCCATGAGGTTATGCCTCCACATATTTAATACACAAACTATGGGAGCAAGATCTAGATCATGTGTGGCATAATTTCTCTCATATTATTTAAGCATTATGGACTCATAACTAATGACATGTCCATTTTGAGCGAGGACTCCACCAATTCCTTCCTTGCATGCATTTGTACATACCACACAATTCTCATTTCAATCAACAATATTTAAAATAGGTGCACTAGTAAGTATCTCCTTCAACAAATACAAATTATCTTCAAACTTTGTTGTCCATTAAAATTTAATTCCCTTATTTTTTAAAGAAGTGATGGGATGATTTTTTTTTAAATAATCCTTCTATAAAACTCTTGTAGTATCCAGATAATCCCATAAACGATCCGATTTTGGAAAAATTCATTGGTACTGTCCATCCTCTAATGGCTTCAATCTTCTCTAGATCTAATGCTATGCCTTGTTCTAAAATCATGTTTTCCCAAAACTGGATCTCTTCATGGTAAAAGGAACACTTACTAAGCTTTGCATAAGGTTGATGTTCCCTCAACACTTCCAACACCAACCTCAAGTGATGTCCATTCTCTTCCTCTAACGTAAAATAAATAAGTATGTCATCCAAGAATACAATGAAAAAATTATACAAATAATTTATGAATATGTCATTCATTAAGCACATAAAGATAGTTGGTGCATTGGTTAGTCGAAATGGCACAAGTAAAAATTAATAATGTACATAACTAGTTCTAAAGTTTGTCTTACTAATGTCTTCTTGTTTCTTACCTGGTGGTATCTTGTTCTCAAGTCTATTTTTGAAAATATATTTACTCCTCTTAGCTGATCAAAGTGGTCATCAATTCTGGGTAGCGGGTATTTTTTCTTCATAATGGCTTTATTTGTATGTTTAAAGTTAATGCACAACCTCAACGTTGCATCCTTCCTTTTGAAAAAGAGTACTAGTACTCTCCAAGGTGAAACATTTGGGCATATGTACCCTTTCTTCAACAATTCTTCTAGTTGCATTTGTAATTCTTTTAATTATGGTGTACACATTTTGTAAGTATTTTTTAATATTGGGGCAACTCCTAGTACTAAATCAATAGAAAAATGTATTTTCCTCTTTGGTGGCAATACTGGTATTTCTTGGAATACATCTTCAAACTCTTGCAATATTGAAAAATCTTTAAGGATTCACACTTTGGTCTTGTCTGGCTCCTCCACATGAGTTGCACACAATTGACATCCTTTCCTAAAACACCTCTTTAGTTGTAAGGTTGGAATCCACCTTATAGAAATGGGTCTTGGAATTCCTTGCATAGTGCTCTATTTTCCTTCTTCATCAAGACATGTAAATGTATTGTTATGATCTAGGACAACACAATGTTGGTCCAATCAATCCATTCCTATTAGGATATCATGAGATCCCAATGGTATGATATTTAGGTCAACAACTGTATTTACTCCATTCATATTTATTTGGCAACCTATGATAGTCTCATTGATCCTTCTTTTGGTTCCAGTGGCTAGTTGAACCAAACTTGACTTTTCAGAATTACGTTTCTCCAAATGAAATCAGTCCACTATTTTAGGATCAATGTAGCAATGGATTGCTCCAAAATTAATTAAAATGGAAACAAGATGATTAATGATCTTGCCTTCCACCTCAATCATATGAGATTGATGTTATGCTTGACGATCTTCTAGTGTTGCATATATTCTTGGAATACTTCTACCCATATCTTCCACTATTGTATCCTCTTAGATGTTGTGCATGGTTTTCATTTTGTCTTCTTTGTGATCAAAATCATTGTACATGTGATGTTTTTTTCCTCCCCAACATTTGATTGGTGGTCTTCCCCTTTTTCCCAAGGAGTCTTCTCTCTTCGATTCATGCTTAGCAAACTAATCTTGTTGATTTTTATTAGGGATGTTTATGTTGAAAGGAGGTTTGAGTCCCTTCCTTCTCTAATCAAATTTTATGGTTTTCAAATAATGTGGTACATAAATTTACTTCCTACTCACTATGCATTCATCACTTTCATTCTTTTCTTAATTCCTTTTAGAGATGTAAAGGGCCACCCCATGCTAGCCTAATCTTGGAGATATTTATGTGAGGAATTTGAATTCAGATGTAGAATGATATACATTGTCTTCTTTGAAGCTTGCTTATCAATTTTAATATTCTAACCCTAATCTTTACCTAATTGTAATCTTACCTATTTACAATATTCCAAAAAGATGGAAGAGATTATGTTACACACACACACACACACACACACACACACACACACACATATATATATATATATATATATATTTCGTTTGTTTTAAAGGATGTAACTTGTTTTAAACATGGTTCCATACTCGCATTATTTACTAGTTATTTGGTAAATCCATGTAGTGGCTCACAAGAAGCATCACACTTAATGAAATCAATGCATTAATTTGTCCTCTACCAAGTAGAAAGCATTGCACTAAACGACATCAGATTGCACCACCATGCATTATGGTAGTAAATCTACCATCATTTTTTCACATTTTAATGTACCACATTTGTTTTATTAATTTTATAAAAGATTTATTAAAAGCACAATCAAAGGACAACTATGGATCATAGAAACCCTAGAGAAGAGTACAATAACGATGCTGTTTGCATTTTAAAGAAAAGATGTGATCTCAATCATTAATTACCTCGTCATAAAATAAGGAAATTTAGTCCTTCCTTAATAAGTAAAGTGGTTGATATAAATCTATAGGCCCCATTTTTTACCTTTACAAACTATTAAAATAGTAATGTTCATGTTTATCATTCCCCATCTCGGAAGTAAATAATTACCCACAGATATCTACTTCGCCATTCACCATCCTTGCCTAAACCTAATAATACCACAAGGATAGTAGCAGGAGTACGAGTATCGGAAGGGAGCTGTGCTAAGGCTTGGGTTCTTTCGGCCTGTGTGGTAGCAGAAGCCTTGACTATGGTCAAGCCCATTTTCAACTCTGTAATACTCTTGTTCTTAAAACATCTTGAGTTTCTAAATATGAGGGAACCAGAGAGTTTGAAGACTGGTTTAAATTCGACGTAATTTTGGATTTCACAGTTTATTTACAATGTTGTTTTACAATGCATTTGGTTGTGGAAGACTATGTTGTTTTACAATGAATTGAAGAATCCATGATTGTACGGTTTGATGTACACAAGTTTCTGCAGTGTTGAAGGTCACAGTTTCCAGACCATCATAGAGAGATAAAGAAATGAAAACCGAGAGAGTATATGAGGGCACGAAATTGAAGCTCAAGATTTAGACAAAAGTCGAAATAAGTGGATCCCTTCAGACTCCATTATCATAATTCAAAGTAGAATGAACAGAGCAATGTTGGAGGAGCTCATCTTTGAAATGTACTTTCGGATCCCATGACAGTATTACTAATTGATGGTGAAATGGTAGCCCAATGTGAGAATTTATTTCGTCTAGGGAGTGGTTTTTTCTCAGTTCGAAACAGAAATGCACCAAATTAATAAACGCCATGAAGGGAGTGGTTCTTTCTCAGTTTTGGATTTAGATTATTTTACCAGGTTAAAAGAAAATGTAGAACATCAATTTTTTAAAGTTTTTTTAGATGTATCCAAACACTCTACAACAAACAAATCCCATCAAATGCAACAATGCAATAACCAACACTTTTTCCTTGAGAGACCCTTTTTGTAATTAGTATGGGAAAATGTGTAATTCTTTCCATACTTAGTTCTAAGTGTCCCTTAATTTTAATTGAAAATATTATGAAACTTGAGTAATCTAGCTATATTAGTTGTGCTAACTGACAGATATGAGGAAGACTTATAGAAACTTAGAAGTGAGTTGTAATTTGTAAAATCTTCTAACTTAGAGATATGAGGAAGACTTATAGAAACTTATAGGTGCGTTGCAATTTGTAAAACATTATAAGAATCTACAAGTAAATTTTGATATGAAAAGATTTTTGTATTGTGATTTTTTTTTGTTTTTCTATATGTATTTGTAATCAATTCAAAAGTGATGTACATGTTTTTCTAATTGAACATTTCATCAAATGGTGAGAGATTGTTTCTTAGATTCAAATGGATAAACATGTATTAAAATGAATAAACCATGATATATCCATCCATCTCACAAAAGTGTGCATTCATGTATTATAATTCAACTTTCTTATCAGGGCATTGTCTCATAGTTACATGAACGCCCAGTTTTAATGCACTATCTCATAGTTCTATACCCAATTTTATGGGGGTTGGGCAGATTTATCATGGTTTTAGGGTGATGAATTACATTAATAAGTTGTCGAGAGACACAAAGTGAACAATGAAACTTTTCTTATCCATTGATCCAGTTAGTTGGGCACTTATTTCCCTTAGATGTTAAACTTTTTTTCTAAAATGTAATATATAACTAAATATTAAACACTCTACAATATTAAAACACTACACAATATCACTATATTATTGAACCGTGGAACCACACTATATTAAAATACTACACAATCTCACTATATATCATGTTAGCCAAGAATAAGTTTATAGATGTAGATCTAAGCCATTAAAAGTAAATGTGTAGGGATATCCTAATGGATTCATTTCGTGTTTTCTCAACAAGCAAAAAAGATGTAACGATATCAATTACTATAATGAATGAACCATGTGAAGCATTTACCAACTATCTGGATAACAACTTTTTCAATTGGTGGGTAAAGAACATCATTAATTAAGGTTTTTGTACACCAGTTATACCTGAGATTGATTGTTCCAAAGCTTCACTAACATAATCACATTAATTAGGGCTTCCTCATCAAGGGAATTAACCCATATGCATCATTTACCCACTATATGAATAACAAGTTGTGTGATTGGTGGATAAAGACTAGCATTAATCAAGATTATGACATCACTTATTCCCAAGATGATTGAGTCAAAGTTTCACTGGCATAATAGTATTAATTGAGTTTCAACACCAAGTTACTATTTTTTTTTAAGATTTCTACGTATAACCATTTCAAAACTATCATTTTTCTATATTCCAACCAATGTATTTGCTTTGAAATTAGTATGCAACTCCAATAATTAAGATGTTATGAATTCCATGAATATTTTCAAATCATCGTGTTTCTCTCAAAGTGTTGATGTCTTGAAAATAGTATAAGTGATGCACAAGTTACAATTTTTTATAGTGGAGTCAAATGAGAGAAAAMAATATTTTCAACATTTGGTTTCTATTATTTTTGGCATTGATGCTACTATTACTTTGTAGTTATTTTGGAATTACACCATCCATGTATTTGCATTGCTTTTTCTATATGGGAATATAAATTGAAATCATTGAAAAACCAATAGAATCATGTCTATTATTAATAGGGAAATGAATAATAACAATATTGAGGATGCAAGAAGTTGACAACTACAATGAGTTAGAAGACCATCATTATATCATATGAAACAATACATTGAAATTCAAAGGTAAGAGATAAGGATACAAAGAAATGAGATACAAATATTGCGACAACAACAAATGGTTGAGGATGAAAGAGAAGAAAAATGAAAAAAGGATCGTGAAAAGAAAAATTTTGCAATGGTAAATAATGAAGAAGGATCAAAGGGAAGGACAATAAAAAAAAAGGATTCTAAAAGGAAAACATTTCAATTACAAAGAATGAATGAAGATGGTAAATGTAATATCCCCAAGGACAAGCCCTGTTGTAATCATGTTTATGAATTGTAAATCATGTTTTGTAGGCTGGTGAGTCAAGTATTGATAAGTTGGTGGGATTATGTGTTTATTAGGCTGGAGATCCTAAGTGTTAAATGCCATGAGCTTGTTTTTGTATATGTGATATGCATAATATTAAATAAAGATTAAACATCATTTTGTGCAGAACGACCACGAAGAAAGAGTGATGGGGGACTAAGCTTCCGCAGGGTGGGTAAGGTAAAAGGGGATGAAAGGTTGGAAAGAGGGGCTAAGCTTAGGGGATTGAGTCCTTGAGAATAATATTTTATTATTATTCCAAAGTTGTGTGACAAACATGTTTTTATCCTAAGTTTTAGGAGAGGCAATACATACAACTCTGACGTGTGCAAAAAGGAACACATGTAGCTCTAGGAAGACAAGTGTCAACCTGGGCATATGTGGTTAATAGTTGAAGTGTTAGCTGAGTTGGTGGTTGGTCCTCCATTCTGTCGTCGATTGTCTGAAACCGGGAATTCTGTCTGATCTCTGCATGCATACCCTCACGCAACTCTGAAACCCGAAGCCTGGATGTTTTCTTGAGAAGACGATACACCCTATGTCTAAGTCATTGAGTCTATGTTCAACCTCTGCATGGATTTCTTGTCACGCATCCTAAAACCAGTGTTACCTGAACCTTGATGTGTGTTAGTGACTTATTGTCATTTTTTGGACGTCCACACCCAATTTTCTTGTTGTTGTTGTCACCCGTGAGTTAACCGAAAGATGTTGTTGTTGTTGTTATCCTGAACTTGCAGGAAATGAGTTGAAAAATGGTCGAAGAACCAGGTTGTCAGGCCCGTGGTAGAAGAGGAAGGTTGTCAGGCTTGTGAGCAGCTCTCTCTAAGTGAGAGAGTGTGTTGGGAGGTGGTTTTCTCCCAGAGAGAGCCCAGCACCAGCTACGGAGCTTTGAGAATTCTTGATCCGGCCTATTTTCGAGACCCAGAGAAGGAGGTGAAGCAACGATGGACTGTGCTAGTGAAGCTTTATACTCCTAGGTGGAATAGGCATGTGGGAAATGACAGTCCACGAGTAGTGGGTGTAAGAAGGCTCCTAGAGAGAATCCTTCTGGTTTCTCTATGCAGTTTTCCTATAACCTCAGCCTAATTTAGGATTCTCTTGCCTTAGGTGGAGCTTAGTCCCAGCTCAGGGGTGACCCACTGTTGAGCATGATGAGTAGCATGGTCTAAGGATGGGAGGTTTGTGGAAGGTTTGCTCATGGTTGGTGGAGTTACTACAGTTTCTAAGATAAGTATCATTGTGTATTTTAATATCAACTAAAATGCATGCCTGTGATGCTTGTAATATTATCACATATTCCATTGCAATGATATTTACTATTAATTCCATTATTTCTGAATGTTAGCAATAATCATGTGATTACTCTGTATTGTTTGGTTAAAGGAGTTAATTTGATTTAATATGCGTGTTATATATATAACTATGAGAATGTTTCCACATAGTAGAGTTGCCTGATAGTGGGGTTGATGGCCGAGGATGTTACAATATGGTATCAGAGCCATATTTTCCATGTTGATCCTGGATGGGCATGATAAGTGGTCTTNTTAAAGGAGTTAATTTGATTTAATATGCGTGTTATATATATAACTATGAGAATGTTTCCACATAGTAGAGTTGCCCGATAGTGGGGTTGATGGCCGAGGATGTTACAATATGGTATCAGAGCCATATTTTCCATGTTGATCATGGATGGGCATGATAAGTGGTCTTTGGACCCAAGGTTTCGAGTGGAAATGGTGTTCGGATGGAACTGATTTCGAAGATTGGAATGTTTTTGAGTGCCAAGGGGTTACTTGACCGTGTTACAAAGATCATGAGGAGTAGCGGTAGATTAAAATGACATCCGGTGTGTTATTTGACCACAGAGAGAGAGCGCTCAACACTTGGGGTGTTGGAGACATAGGATCTGTTCAGAAGGAGAGGAAAAACCTTTATGACCGTTAGATCCGGAGAAGGTGCAAGAAGGTTATCCTGGAATCCTTTTGGAGTTCGGCAATCGAGAGAAGCGGGGTGTGCTGAGGCACAAACTTCAAAATTCTAAAGCTCTGAAGTCCGGGAAGAGATCTACACCATAGATCTGAGGGGATAATCTTGACCGTTAGATCTTATAGAAGTCGAAAGTTCGTAATTTGGAAGATTGAAATGGCATTTGGAATGTGACGAGTGTCACCCATCTTAATGGGCCATGTATCAATCGCTAGTATGTCGCCATGTGGCATCCTGTGTGAGCAGGGTTAGTGGGGCCCGAGGTTACGTAATGTAGTTAAAGGTCGGAGGACCCACAATAGCGTTGATCACAATACATCCAAATCAATGTCCAAAAGGCAGCATTGGGACCCAAGTTGCATGGAAGCTAATTATCCAAGGTGGTCTCGCAATCCAAACTGCAGTTTCACTAAGGGGTTACGTGTCAGCGTCAGGAGAATTGTGGGACAAAAGGCGGGTTTCTCCAAACCACCATTGCCTGCCTCCATAATTGGAAAAAGTTAAGTGATGTGATGTAATAAAATCACCTAGGGTGATGTAATAACATCACCTAAGGTGACGTGGGAATGTTCAGAGATTAATGGTTCGGGGTGTGCGGATGTGAAATCTTTTGAAGTCCCAAAGTCCCGGAACTCAGACGCCTGAGGTTCCACAACGAGTGTGAGACGTTGGATGCTGGGTAGACATGGACTGTTGATCCACTCTACTTCGTGAGTTCATTAATTCGGAACTCCAAGAGTCTGTTGTGAGGCATTATGAAGACTTCAAAACCTAAAGTTCTTCTTAAGAGCCTTTTGATCTAGTGCATGGTCGAAACCTGTGGTCACAGGGGTTGGGGATAAGGCTTGAAATTGTTATAAAGCCAAGCAGAGCTCAGAAAATTCATGACATATGAACATTTTCTGTAATCAGATTTGTTTATGAATGTTGTGGAATTTGTTAAGGAATGATGGCCTGACAAATTTTGGTTGTTTGCACATGTTTTTGCATAATTTTAGCGAGTGTCAGAACCGATTAGAGTTACCATTGAGTGCGGAGAAATGGAGGAGACACATAATGCTTCCAGTTCAGAGAATGAAGCTAAAGGGATGGATGTTCATTTGGGAGTTGAAGGGTCAAACTCCAATGGGCATGGATAAGAGATAGATAAGGAAGGGCATGTGATGAAAACCATTGAAAGATTGCAGAAAGATGCCCAAACTCACCGAGAAGATAGTAGAAATCTCATAAAAGCTAAGGAACAATAGGGAGAATTCAACTTAAAGTTGATGAAGAGTCTAGAGAGAATAGAAATGAAGTTGGACAAGGAGAGAGACTCGAGAAAAAAAGGGAGTCACTGGAATTCTGAGGGAAGAAGATCAAGGAGTGTCGGTAGACACTATCATCACTCCCAAGGTCACTCCAAGAGGAGGGCACACAGTAGTTCAAGCCCATATCCTACCAAAAAGCACAAGAGATCTGGAGTGGATGAACTAAAGGGGAAAATGAACAAGATTAAGCCTCTTACGTTTGATGGAGAACACAAGGAGGAAGATGTCGAAACATGGTTGCTTGGCATGAGGAAATATTTCCAACTACAAAATTATTCCTCTCATGTAGAAGGAAGAATTAAAATGTATCAACTGAAGGGAAAAGAATCCATTTGGTGGGATCAACTTGTGCAGGTGCATCACATTAGAGAGAAAGATATCACTTGGAAAGAATTCAAGAGGTATTTCAAGAAGAAATACTTGACTAAAAGATACTACGACAGAAAGATGAAAGATTTCTTTGAACTCAAGCTAGGCAACATGACCATTGATGAATACGAACAAAGATTTTTGGAATTGTTGAAGTATGTTTCGTTCATCAAATATGAGACTGTCAAGATTCAGAGGTATCTGAGTGGAATTCCACCTTCCATCGGTGAAAATATTCAATATGATGATGCTAAGAATATGGAAGTAATGATAAGAAAAGAAAAATGCTTATATGAGCAGCAAAGAGAGAAGCCTACCTTCCAGAAGGCTTGGGAAGACAAGAATAAATTTCAGATGGATCAGAGGAAGAAGGAAACTAAGTCACCCTTTTTCAGAAACAGTCTTCAAGGGAAACCATCGTTTAGAGAGCCGACAATGGATAACATAGGGGAACAAATGCCAAGACAGACACCCATTCAGTGTTGGTTTTATCAGGAGAACCACAAGTACATGGATTGTCCCCATAAAAATGGCAAAGTGAGAGATGTCCATAATGTTCAGCAAGATGAAACAGTGGAGGACATGGGTAGTAGAATGTTAAGGATCTAAGCAGCCCTAGACAACAAGAAAGTAGAATATAAGTCACACATGACTGAAGTGGAAGGTATGATCAACAACCATGCCTTTACTATTTTAATTGATTCAGGGGCTAGCCATAGTTATATAGATCCTAGAGTGGTGGAAAGTTTTCAATTGTCGACAAGCAAACATGAAAAGTCTTGGTTAGTGGAGTTGGCTACAGGAACCAAGAGAAAAGTCACTGAGTTGGTTAAGTTATGTCTTGTGGACATGAATAGACTGAGAACAAAGGCTGAATTGAACATTATGCCTTTAGGTTCTTATGAATGTCTAATTGGGATGGACTGGTTGGACCAACACCATGCCATCTTGGACTGTCGTAAAAAGGCATTCACTTGCCTAGATGAGGAAGGAAATCAGAAAAATGTCCAAGGAATTCCCAGAGCTGTTGCTATCAGAGAAATCTCAGCAATGCAGCTAAAGAAGTGCTACAGAAACGGCTGTCAATTATTTGCATCCCATGTGGAGGAAGCATATAAGGATGAAGTCTCAAAGATTGGAGATCATGCGGTACTAAAGGAGTTTGAAGATGTATTTTAGGAGGTACCCGGACTACCCCCGAAGAGAGATATTGACTTCTCTGTAAACCTGATGCCTGTAGCAGCTCCAGTGTCAAAATCTCCTTACAGAATGAGTATGCCAGAGTTGAAAGAGCTGCAAACGTAGCTTGAAGAGATTCTAAAGGAGGGGTATATACGCCCAAGTGTGTCACCTTGGGGTGCCCCAGTCATGTTCATGAAGAAGAAGGATAGGACACTAAGATTATGCATCGATTTTAGATAGTTGAATAAAGTAACTGTAAAGTACAAATATCCTCTACTGAGGATTGATTACCTCTTCGATAAGTTGAAGGATGCGAAGATATTTTCAAAGATAGACCTCAGGTCAGGATATCACTAGGTAAGGATAAAGGATGGAGACATCAACAAGACCGTCTTTAGAACAAGGTATGGTCATTACGATTTCACAGTGGTGTTGTTTGGGTTGTCAAACACACCCATTGTTTTTATGAGCCTAATGAATGGTGTATTCAAGGACTATCTAGAAACATTTGTCATAGTATTTTTGGATGACATTCTGGTGTATTAGAAGTCAGAGGAAGAGCATGAGAAACATCTTAGGATGGTGTTACAGGTGCTAAGAGAGCACCAACTGTATGTCAAGTTGAAAAAGTGCTCATTTTATCAGAAGCAGATCCATTCCTTGGGGCATATTAATTAGAAGGATGGGATAGTTGTAGATCCTGAGAATATTGAGGCCATCAGAGAATGGTCAGCTCCAAAGAACTTGACAGAAGTCAGATCCTTTATGGGTCTAGCTGGTTATTACAGAATTTTTATTGCAGGGTTCTCGAGGATAGTTCACCCTATCACTTCCTTGCAAAGGAAGGAGAAGAAATTTCAGTGGACAGAGGAATGTGAGAAAAGATTCCAACAATTGAAGAAAATATTAACCAGTGCTTCAATCCTGAGGATTGCAGATCTGAATGAAGACTTTGTAGTGTGCACAGATGCATGAAAAGAAGGGATGGGAGGATTCCTCAGTCATAATGGATTCGTAATATGTTATCAATCCAGAAAGTTGAAAGAGCACAAAAAGAACTATGCCACTCATGATTTGGAGTTGGCATCCATAGTGCATGCTCTAAATAAATGGAGACATTAACTCATGGGAAGGAGGTTCGAACTAAGAACAGACCATAATGGTCTGAAGTATTTGTTTGATCAACCAACCTTGAACGCTAGACAGAGTAGGTGGTTGGAGTTTCTTTGTGAGTGTGATTTTGATATCAAGCATATCAAAGGGAAGGAAAATAAAGTGGTTGATGCAATCAACAAGAGAGTACATGAATTACATGCTGCAACCATTATCATGTACCGAACTGATATTAAAAGAAGAATTTTGGAGGCTGCAAATG
>JASDQU010103995.1:178985-189798 GCA_032191745.1 Picea mariana | reverse complement strand
AAAGCAATTATTCTACTCATTGGGAAGCTCACTGGATCCGCATATTTGCATCAGGCTTCCCGAGCACACATGTATTGTGAAGTCCAGTGCTTAAATGCACAATTTTTTAACTGGAGCACAACCATGATGACATGCATGAAGACACAGTTGACATATTGTCGAGTGCGGGTGCATAAGAACATCAGGTTTGAGACCTTTTTGTGCTCTTTCTTCTATGAGAGGTTACCCAACATTAGTCCTTATGAGACTATACGAGGGCATGAGGCCAGTCTCCTGGCGTTATGCATATGGGTAGCATTGTTGCCACGATAGGGTGGGGGGAGGCCTTCGATGACAAGTTTTTTGACTGGTGGTCTCGACAGATTCTGGAGACAGAGGACTACCCCTATGTTGGGATCGACTTCTCCAGGGACCCTGACATGGCCATACCTTTTGAAGTAGAGTGAGGAGAGTTAGGTATGCTTGTTTTTCAAAGTTATTTAATTTTTATTTCTTTTTTATATATATCAGTTTTTTTTGTACCAGAGTATCTAACAAGCATGTATCCGTTATGTGCAGATATGGGACCAGTGCGTCCAGCAGATTTCGTGAGGACGGGGAGACGTTCTCGACCAGAGGCAGGACCACTAGAAACAGGGGGGGCTCCAGTCAGACAGGCTGATAGAGTTTTGAGATGGGTGGAGAAGAACCTTACCACGCTCACTCGCACAGTCCCAATGGAAGAGAACAAGGACCTGCCACCATCGATGCAACCTCATATAGTTTGGGTGCCATGGACCTAGGTCTAGCTAGGCTAGACTACTTACGTGCTGAGAGCACTTTTTGTATATTTTTGAGGGCATAAGCCCAGTGACTTTGACTGGACATATTTTTGAGGCGCTTGCGCCCACCCATGGATATTTTTTATCTTTTTCCGTCTTATGGATTATATTTAGTTTACAAATGTATTTACATGTGTGTGTGTGTGTGTGTTTTCTTACATGTGTGCAAAATGGCAATCTAATATATGATTAGCTAGAGTATCTGTGATTTGATTCAATCTCCTAGGAACATGGATATACGTAATGTAATCAAAGTTTCATTCTAAGAGACATACCCTAAGTAATCGTCATTGTAGAGTCGGATCGTGAATGTGGTAAACCATATTTAACTAGGACACAACCAGTTGAGTGTCTAAGTATACTCGGAGGTGAGAGATACCATGTGACAAAGCATCACGAAGAAACTCTAGAACTATGCACTACGTTGTATTTGACAACATTGTTTTTGGTGTCACCTAAATAGATACCTCCTGAAGATAGCAATTGGCCCTGAGGTGTGAAAATCACCCAGGCTGCAGAAGCAAGCCTCTGAGTGTGTCGGCTAGCGTTGTCCACAAACCCAACAAAAACCTCTAATTCACTTGACATCTTCCACAGTGAAAAATATGACATCAAAAATGACATGTCCATAAAACTAAAAGACAAAAAATAAAATAACAATGTACAAGAACTATACATATGTTACAAGAAGTCACCCGAGGCGACCCACCTACGAGTAATACTTCTTGAGGTAAAGCCCATTTCTAGGCTCTGCCAAATCATTTCCCTCAAAGTCCACCAGACGATAAGCACCTTTCTTTAGAACCTCCTTCACGATGAAAGGTCTGAACCACATGGGTTTGAACTTGTCTGCCCCCAGGGGGTCCTTATCTTGGTCATAGACTAGGATAAGGTTGCCTTCAGAGAAAATCTGAGGACGAATGAACCGATCATACTAACACTTGATTTTTTTTTGTGAGCCTTGTTAGCCAAGGTTGCATCCCAACGATTCTCATCAAGCTACTCAAGATATAATAAACACTCTTCAAGCGGTGAAGTGTCTGGTAGTAACTGTACTGCCAACTTTAGAGATGGGATCTGGCACTCTATAGGCAAGACTGCTTCCATCCCGTAAATGAGTTGAAGAGGTGAGAAACTGGTTGTAGTTTTAATAGACATTCGGTAGGCCCATAATGTCGATTACAACATCAAATGCCAATTTAGCCTAGTTGAATTGATCGTTCACTATAAAATAGTCTTTAGGGATTTATTCATAGCCTCCACCTGACCATTCTCTTATGGGTAGTAGGGTGATGAATTTTCTTGCCTCAACCCAAGATTTGATGTTAACTTGGACATCATTTTGTTCTGAAAGTAATTTCCATGGTCAATAACAATATCTCTCGGGATGTCAAGCCTTGCTATTATCTGATTAAACAAAAAGAGAGTTGCAATCTCTCCATCATCTTTAAACGATAGCATAGCTTCAACCCACTTCATGAAGTACTCTACTACTATGATGATATAATGGTTCCCCCTTGTAGAAGGAGGGCTTCATGTAGCATAATCAATCACCCACTTGGTCAAGGGATCAACTATGATGACGGGAAACATCAGAGCAGGGTGTGCCCTCATCTTCTGAGAGAAGATCTGAAATAGGTGGCACTTCTTGACTGATTCAACACAATATTTTATTAATTTTAGCCAAAATTAACATGCTCGTAGAATATTTTGGGTTGTTTCCATCCCAGACAAATGAGCGCCACATGATCTAGTGTGGAAATCATTAAGCACGATTTTTTCTTCTTCATGGGTGAGACACCAGCGAAGGACGCAATCTACACCTCGACAATAGAGAGTGTCCTCAAGTATGTGATAGTTTTTGGCCTGATGGCATATACGGCGATGCTCATCATGAGAAGAAGAGGTAGGGAACTTCAACTTCTAGAGATAGAATAGTATATCTCTGTACTAAGGGTCCAAAGATGCGATTAGAAACATGTCTCCTTTGATAGGCGACTCTTCGGGTATAACATCACCTGATTCAACCAAAAGTTCTAAAATAAGTTCCGGAAAGACCAACGAATTTTTGGATTTCGCTGAAACAAAATCCAAGTCGAATTCTTGGAGGATAACTATTCATCTACTAATATTTATGCCAATTACATGTTGTTTCAACACGTATTGAAATGGATTCACAACAACAATGACGGTGGTCTTGAGAAATAAGATGTAATGACAGAACTGTTGGACATCATGAACTACTGCCAACACAAGTTTTTCAATGTGGGAATAATTGAGTTCCGGTCCAACCAAAACTCGGCTCAGGTAATAAATCACATATTCTGAGAGAAAATCATCCTCCTGAACCAAGACCATACTGATGGTCGACTCCGCAATGGCCAAGTATGATAAGAAATATTTATTATAATTGGGTGGTTGAAGCAAACGGGTGGATGTGAGGGTGTGTTTCAATGCTTTGAAAGAGAACTGAGCAGCTTTGTCCCAATGAAAAGGAACGTCCTTCTTCAGTAAATGCATAAAACCCTTTGTGATATCGGCATACTTCATGATGAAATGTCGTAAAAATTTTGCTTTTACCTGTAGACTCTGAAGATGGGGGATTGTGCACAGGGGAGACAAATGAACTATTGCCTCAACCTTTAGAGGATCGACCATGATCCTTATTGTCGAAACAATGAAACCAATCAAACGACCCGATGTGACGCAAAAACTGCATTTGTTTGAATTCAAGCGGATCCGGTAGTAGCGACATCGCTCAAAGATAAGTCAGAGGTGTGAAGGATGATTAGATCTCTAGTGAGATCGTGACACTAAATCATCGAGATAAGCCTCGACTATGTGTTTGAATTCATGGAAATAAAAATACATGGCCCGGTGAAACGTAGCTCCTACATTTTTCAGACCAAAAGGCATCTTCCGATAAGAGAATGTACCCCACAGATAGATGAAAGTGGTTTTGTTTTGGTCTTTGGGCTTGATCTGTATCTGATTGTATACTGAAAAACCATCCATGAAAGAAAAGGATTCACAACCTGCACATTCATCGACTATCTGGTCAATAAATGGCGTGGGGAAATTGTCTTTTGGACAACCATTTTTCAAATCCCAGAAGTCCATACATATGCGAATCGTAACCTATTTTTTGTTCATTGGAATGGGATTCGACACCCATTGAGTCAATTGGATGGGGTAGATGAAACCAGCTTGGGGTAGTTTCTCTACTTCAGCCTTAATAGTTGTTGTTTTCCTAGGGTTGATTGGACAAAGCTTCTACCGAAACAGCTTAGCATCAGGATATGTCATGATTTCGTGTTCGACGATTCTTGGATCTATGTCTAGCATTTCCTTGTAAGACCAATAAAACATGTCGCAAAATTCTTTAAATAAATCAGTGTATATTTGAATCTCCTCGGGGGATAAGTCCGCTCTAACGAAGATATTCTCCATGATGCCAGGGATTCTGGAGATATTGATAGGTATAGTTTGAGCAATGTTTTCCATATTTCCTTCAATGTAAAAAGTGTGCGTAGCCAAAGGATTGATAGGACAAGCCTTATCTCCAGTCATATTCAAATTGAATTCACCTGCTTCAATTCTTCTTAACGTTGGGAAGAAGTAAGATCAGTGATGAAGATCATCCCATGGTCTGTCTGGACTAGTCAATGCCTCAATAATCACCTCGTCTGAGGGAAATACTAAGTATAAAGAATCAGTATCAACAAGGGAACCTTGAGCCCATGTAGGCTTGAGAAATGGATCCAACTTTTGTGCAGGAGTAGGATCAGGGTCGGAAGAAGCTTGCTGAACTATAGAGTACGCAAATTCTATTGCGGACAAAGGCATGGCCAAGCCATGTTGCCTTGTCCCTTCCATCGTGGTTGATGGGGAAGGAAGAGTTCATGGAATGTTAAATTAAGTCGTGCGAAACAAAAAGATTTGAAATATTTTGACCCTAGGATGGTTGGGGATAGATGACATGTAATGGACATTGTCGATTGGAGGCGGGTAATTGAAAGTACCCATCAAAGGTGGGCACAAACCAACCACTACATTGATGATGTCAGGCTGAGGGTTATCAATCATCGGGACCGTGGATACCCCAGATAAAGGGTCAGGACAGGAGAAGGATAATTGATCAATGGTCACGATCCATCCCTCATGTGGAAACATAAAGACCCAAAAAACTTTAACGACCACTGCTTTCATAGCGTATGTCCAACTCCTTCCTAACAAGATATTGTAGTCGAGAGATGCATCGACCACTTCAACTTTGATGCACACGGTCTTCCCTCCTAGATGCATGGGAAAAGAGGGATGATTCCATGTGGTCGAAATGAAGGACCGTTGAAAGCATTAAGAAGGGTAGGTGACGGAGAAAAAACAAGTTGGTCGATGGACTTCCAACACGCCAAAGACATCATGCATGTCGAGGCACCCTCATCAACCACCGTGCGGAAAATGTTATGAGTAAAATTTTTCATGTTGTAATCCACTACTATCTAAAACGCTATGTGTTAAGGAAGACGAGGTTTTAAGTCGGTAGTATCAAGCATGATTGTTCTTGGATTACAAGTCTCATTGRATCCTAAAGTAGCTAAAA
Source organism: Picea mariana (assembly GCA_032191745.1). NCBI lineage: Eukaryota > Viridiplantae > Streptophyta > Pinopsida > Pinales > Pinaceae > Picea > Picea mariana. The sequence goes on along the minus strand of JASDQU010103995.1, from coordinate 184,374 downwards.
AATCCTTTCTCTGGGAAGGGTAGCTCTAGAGGATTTCCAAAGCTGACATTGCACAAGGGGTTTGTGAAAAATCCCCCACCACAAAGTAGTTCTAGGCGGCCCTTGCATTTGGGTTGTGAGAAGATTTCTTGAAAGCACCTTTGGGGATGTGTGTCATTGTTTCTCCCAAYRTCTTCTCAATCTGGAGAGGAAGAGATGGGTTTTCAGCTTCTTTACCCTTCTCAGGGGTGTTTGGCATTCTGTAGTCACGTGTCCTAGTCATTATGTCAACACTACCTTTCATCATGTACACATTCGTGGATGAAGGATTAATCAAAGATGGAGTGGGTCCCTAATGGGCCCCTTCTGTGCTTGAAGAGGCTTGAGATAAATTTTCCCCATGTGGAAATGGATTCGTTAACATGGCAGGAAGTTGTTGTGCCAATAGCTTCTGGGCCTCTGCAAACTGAGGGCACTGGTGAGTCGGATGGTCTTCCTTGCAAATATTAAAAGGATACTTCTACTTTTTCTTTTCATTTTTTCCCTCACCAGCATTATTGGTAGGCTTCTTATCCCCCTTACCCTTATTTCGTTGTTTCTTCTTTCCATCAGGCTGTTGGGTGGCCTTCAGGTTTGTCAATTGCACACTGTGTACATTTGATGTTTGAGTAGGGGGCGCAACCGAACCAATGGTCTATCTGGATGATGTATGTTGTATTGACAATTGTTGTAATTGATTCGATAGCTAATCAGCAAGCTTCATTTGTGCTGAACCTACAATACCATCGGCATGTGGTCCAGATCTCTGTCTGGTCTTATCAAGTATCGACCGTGGTGCATCTGGAAAAACTTTGTAAAGTAAAATAGACTGAGAGTAAATTAGTTCTGGTTGTTGGGATCTCATTATCTCTTCTTCCTCTGAAAAGACCCCCGAGGTTGCAACCCCTTTAGATAACTGAGGTACCAAATACTTAAGGAACCACTCTAGCAGGAATGTTGGTGGGACTAGCACTTTTATCAAACTCTTCGAGCGTCTCCATTCTTGGATGTGATCTAAGATATGGTCCTCTTTTGTCTTCTCAAAGTTGGACAACAATTCAGTGCTGGCATTGTATCTCACAGGTAATTGGAAATGGTTTAAGAAATCCATTTCCAATTCGTCGAAGGAAGAGTATATTGAGCGGTTGAGCTCGATGTACCATTTTGTCGCACTGTCGATGAGAATGCGTTGAAACAAATGCAATTGAATGGAGTCGTCTCTCAANTTGTATCTCACAGGTAATTGGAAATGGTTTAAGAAATCCATTTCCAATTCGTCGAAGGAAGAGTATATTGAGCAGTTGGGCTCGATGTACCATTTTGTCGCACTGCCGATGAGAATGCGTTGAAACAAATGCAATTGAATGGAGTCGTCTCTCAAAGAATTGGATGAGCACCATAAATGGAAGGTAGTGACATGATCGCCTGGATCTTTGTTAGGCTTGGCCTCAAACTTTGGGATGTCTGAAGGAAAATCTTCACCATGAACCAACTGCTTCCACGTATTCTTCTCCTCTTTAGTTCTCTCTTAGGGAAATGATAAGGTCTTTACAATTGGGGCAAAGGGGGATTGATAAAATGGGCAGAGTTTCTTTTCTCTCATGCTTCCCCCCTACAATGGGACCCCAAACCCTTCTTTTATAGGCCAAAAGTGACAGTAACAGTTTGGGTGATTGGCTATGGGCATTCAAATGGTTAAGTAATGGCCCAGAAATCATTATCCTATGCAAATTTCCACATTTCGTGATATTCTATGAGTGTACGTGAGCTATAGTGGCTAAGCAAGAATGTGTACGCGGGAAGTAATGCTGTAGGGCACGTACACCTTCAAAATGATGGTTTTTAGAAGAGTTATTCAATAATGGCTTGGTAAATATAGAAACTTAGATGGCCTGATGCCAGGTATGCATGTCAGGTGCAATTTAGGGTTATAATAGATAGAGATTAAGAAGAAACTAGGAGAATTCATCGGGGAGGTGGACCAGAAGTTCAAAATACCAAAAGGTAAGTTGAAGTACCCTATTATTGATATGAAAAATAGACATTTGTTTTTTAACTCTTTGTTATCACATTTGAAGTATCCTTTGAGACAACAAAAGTTCCAAAGTCAGGCTAAGGCCCTGCAAACAGTGTTACAACTAGAGGAAAATCAATATAAGAAGGCAAGTCCATCTATGGAAGATCTGAGACAAGATATAAAGAACTTGACATTTCATCTAAATCATAATAAAGGTAAGGATAAAAGAGAAGATGTCTAGTGTACATTATGCAGAACAAAAGTTCATCATAAGATCGAGTGTCCATATTTTTGCACAGTATATAGGAATAGTGATGTCAAATCTGTTATCATCAGGAGGACCATGGTGTGAGATATGAAAAACACATGGACATCATCCCTATCATTGTCCCATGATGCAGAAGCATTAGACAATACCGAAGAGTAAATTTGGTAATTTTTGCAACTTAGTTGGACATGAAAACAAGGACTGCAAAACCTTGGAGATAATGAAGGAGAGGACATCAGATGCATATAGGGTGAAGGATGAGATAATTATAGCACAACCTTGACAACAAACGTAGTATAATAATGCACATAAGCCGCAGCATTATAATGAGCAACAATTTCAACCACAACCACAGTACAAAAATACACAACAATTTCGAGCACCGCCATAGTATAACAATGTGCAGTAGCGTGCAGCGCCACTGTAGTTCAATAATGCGCAGCCACAGTACAATCCAAGACCTTGGTGTAATACACTACACAAAGATAATCAAAGTAACAGAGGAGGAGGCTATAGAGGAGGAAGATTTGGAGGAGTTAGAGAACCGATAGTTTGTCACAACTGTAAGAAACAAGGACACTATGTAAGAGACTTTCCACATCCACTTGCAACATGTATGTATTGTTGCACAATATACAATGGTCAGGACATTGTCCGAAACTTCTGGTGAAGATGTAGTACAAGAGGAACCAAAATAATTAAAATGTATAATGAATTGTTGTGGAAAACAAAGAAGACGATGGGGAAAAGATCAACATAGTTACTAGAGGTGGATCCAATAAAGGAGAAGATGCAACAATGAAGGATTAGGATTATTACCAATGGGTCGGGAAGAATAAAATGCATGAATAGAAGTTTGATGTGCACAAAGACAAGGAGATATTAAAAGATGCTAGACATGAGATTTTGAAGGAAAATATTGTGTCTAATTCAAGAACAAAACCAATAGATGAGGTACCAGTGTATGACATGCCTCCATTATTTGATCAGGCCAACAAAGAGAAGCCTTCAGATCAATTAATTAACTTAAGAAACTTTTTGGGGTCTTGTGTGAATTTGTTGAATGGAAAAAATATTTACATATATTACAGATTTTGTCAAAAAAGGGTAATACTAGGGAAGAAGGTGTGAAGACAATGAATCAAGTTTGTAATAGAAGAACAAGTAGGTAATTTATGTTGAATGCAAACTTTGGATATTTCAATATGCGAGATATCATTCTAGACTTAGGGTCTGAAGTTAATGTTATACCAAAGAAGACATGGGAAGATATGGGAGAACCTCAATTGGGGTATTCACCTATCCAGTTGAAGTTATCAAATCAGCATAGAGTGGTTCCAATTGGTATATTGAAGGGGATACCAATATATCTAGATGGTGTGTGCACCATGGAAGACTTTGAAGTCATTGACATAGTAGATAATACTTCACCATATCCAGCATTGTTAGGACTGGATTGGGCTTTTGATAACCAGGTTATTATCAATTTTACAACAAGGAAGATGATATTTGAATCAATGGAATAGATAGTTATTATGCCATTGGATACCTCAGAAGGAGGAAGGTATGTAGAACCAGATACAAACAATTTAATCACAGAAGATGTAAATAAGTTGTACAGAACTACCGCACCCGAAGAGGATTATATCAACCCAACTGCAGATGGAATGTTGAGTTGGAGGAGTATTAGTTCTTATGCTTTGAACTTTGACATAGAACTAGAGAATTAGCAGTAGTGACTACATGAATTATCTAGCAGAAGATGTGCCAGAATGGCATGCGCATTAAGATGGATTGGTTCAGAGGTAAGAGCGCCTCCTATTTTTATGGTTTGAATGACTTAGAAGAATCTTTAATGAAGTTTGAATAAGAAGTAGTAGAAAATTAGAGATTACTAGTATTCTATATTTCTTTGAAAGCTACAACTACCCATTGGTTGGGTAAATATAAGCAGAAGATCAACAACTGGTTTTCGAGAAAAAGTTTATTGCGCATTAGATTTGGCGCAAAGTAGGAGAATAGATTTTTGGAGAAATATGATGGATTTGGACAACCTAGAGAACATTTAGAAAAGTGCATGGCACAATGGATATTAGTACCACCATAAGAATGGCCACACCATTTTATTCACACATTAGAAGGCATTCCAAAGAACCAGTACACAGAACAGGAACAATGCAGGGAAACTGCCAATTGGGAAGAAATGCAAAAAAAAAATGTGCTTATATTTTCCTTTGAGCATGAGAGCCTAGAAATAGAAACAACATTGAAGGTGGTCAGAGACAAGATATTTGAAATAGTCCCAACATATCATAATCAGAAGAAACTGACTGTCCAACAATTACTACACTGTTATCATCTCCCAGAAGAAGAAATACCAACAAAAGAAAATCTACACAATATCGAGATCCCAGAAGTTGAAGGAGAGAGGGAAGTAGAAGGTCCAAACATATATTAAAAATATTATTAAGAACCATTAAATATAAAGAAGGTAAACATTGGAACTGCATAAAACCAAAAGATTGCAAGCATTGGAAATTATTGGGATAATCAGACAGTAGAAAGAATTACATAATTATTGTGCAAGTAGAGTGACATGTTTCCAGCAACATTTTCAGGGATGAAGGTCTTAGCAGGATAATTAGGAGAGATGAAAATCCCTTTGAATCTAGAAGCCAGACCTATAAAACAAAGACCCTACAAGCTAAATCCATTGTATAAGAAAAGGTGAAGGAAGAAATTGACAAGATGTTAGAGGATGGTGTCATAGAACCTATGGAAGAATCAAGATGGATTAGTCTTATGGTGGTGCAAGAAAATAAGCAAGGAGGGATAAACATATGTTTAGATTTGAGAAAATTGAATAATGCTTTCCTACATGATCCTTTTCCTACCCCATTTACAGACAAAGTTTTGGAGAATGTAGGAGGTCAAGAAGCTTATCCATTTACAGATGGGCTTTCATGATATCATCATATTAGGATAGCACCAGAAGATATACATAAGACAACATTTTCTATAGAATGGGCATCATTTAAGTATACAATTATGCCATTTGGGTTGAAGAATTCACCCGCAATTTTTTC
>JASDQU010103995.1:162173-172670 GCA_032191745.1 Picea mariana | reverse complement strand
TCAAAGCAAGGAATGGTTGGATCGAAGACCAACTGCGCAGAAGGAAGTTAGAAAGTGGACAAGTCGAGTCCACTTAGAATTAGGGTTTTGTGTCATGATGTAAGGGTTTTTACCCACCTTTTTTTATAAATAGTAGATGTATGAGATAGTTATAGGTGTCATAACTTATCTTAGAGTTCATAAGAAAAGTGCTTTAAGCATATTTTTTAGTCTAAGTTGAAGTATTTGTGTTGTTGAGAGCTACAGAACTCAGATGGAGTCAGTGTTGAGATGTAGTTAAGGGCTAGGTCGCAAGTTGTGAAGATTGGTGCGATGTTGGTCAACTTCACCATTCATAAACCTGTGATGTAATGTGCACAACGCTATTTTGATGGAGAATAATAAATAAAGTAGAATATATTTTTGGACGTCGCTCGGGGGGTGAACCATGGTAAAAATGGTGTCTTTATGTATGTTGTGTTGATTTTATATTCTTTATGAATGAATGGAAGAATGAATGCATATGTTAGAGTTTATTTACAATGCACACTAGAATAATCATGAAGAATGAATGTTACTGAATGGAAAAAATAATAGATCTAGTGAATGTTATGGTAGAATGCATGTTATAGTATAAGTAAAAGTAAAATCCCCAATCCCTTCCATTACTGCAGACATCTACGTCCTGCAGTCACCCATAATCCATCTCAGGTGAGACTGTGTTGTGCACTCTGTGCATGGTGTAGCCTTTTGGTTTACTAGAAGGGTCGATGATGAATAGGGTTTTGTTGGAGAACTAAGGTAGAACCCGGGACAACCCATACATCCAACATTCATCTTCAATTTTTTTTTAAATAATATGACAAAACTACCTACAATAGTTTATGAGTTACGACAACATTTACAAAAAATTATGAATTCTTGACTTGCAGATAGATTAATGAGATATGATAATGTACTAAAAGGTACATGTGCATATTGGACCAAGTTTCATGCAAAATTGTGTGAATTTATTCAATATATTGTGTATCGCTCAATATTCTTCAAACTAGGTTACAACATATATGCAGGGGTCATATTTGCATAAATTGATGAACGATACATGCCATCCAGATCCAAGGAATGAAAAGAAATCGATATGAAAAATATAATTGACAATACTCATATTGTAGCATGCTATGTGCATTTGAGACAAACAATATTTTGAGATGAGATTTTCTCAAGATTTAATCGGGCTACAGACCTTTGGTGTAATTATGAATAGAAACATCATGGGATCTCCACAAGCACAAAAGTTTCTTTGGATAAAATATACTCCCAATATGGACACATTAAATTGGGATGACCCTATTCAAGTTAGATTTTCAAAAGAATATTTTGATAGTTTTGTGAATGCTTTCAATCCATGTAATGAATATTAGATAAATATCCCTATTCTATGAAATGATGATGATCATCTCTACTTAAAGGATATTTCAAAAATATTTCAATTTGATCTAATGATGGAATTTTAATTGGGATGACCTTATCCCAGTTAGATTTGAAAAATAATAAATAATATTTTGATATGTCTGTGCATGATTTTAATCCACACAATGAAAATTAGATAAATATCCATATTCAACGAAATGATGACAATCATCCATGCTTAAAGGTCACTTAATAAATATTTAAATTTGATCCAATAATATACTATGAATAAATATTAAATTGTGTTGAGTGCCACATAATGTGAAATGAGAAATCATGCCTATGAAAGAAGAGAGGAAAATTGGTGAGTCTATGTAACACAACATGGGATCTATGTAATATGTCAAGAATTTGTGATGATGAGACTGGAGAAAAAAGTATGAACGTATATGAAATGATGATGGATTAAATACACACAATTGTAAAACATTAATGATGTGATGGGAAAATATAGACTAGAAACATGTTCTTTCTAAGCGTATGGTCATTAATTACATAGAAAAATATGTACCAAATTATTAAAAGGATCAAATACCTTCCATGAGAGGTTGATGCATATATATTCTATTTAGAATCCAAATGAACTAGCAGCATCTGCATATAAGACTATGTTGTGCAAGACCAATATTGAAAATGACATAGGAGCACAAGAAACATGTCATTTTCTTTTGGAACTTACTATTCACAATTATAGTCATGGATTTGTGGTTCTAAATGTTGGGATGAAGGTTTTCAAAGAAGTGAAATTTGATACATATAATGAACATAATGATAATTGTCGTATTGATGCATATAGTAAGAGATATATGAATATGGTGCATGTTTCATTGATAGATGTTACAAAATCCTAGTCATATGACAAATGCCACCATGATGATAAATGGTCACCATGAAAGGATGCATGTGTATGTTATTCCGTCATGATTTTAGATTATGATAAGGACGCTCTTTGGGAAATATTATGCATGTGGGTGAATTTTAATGGATCCACAGTTGATTTAAAATAGAAATGGAAGTATCATTTGGTATTCCTCTTGCCACAAACCAAGGAAAACGAATGAAGGATATATTACAACTATGTGATTATCAAATTCGTAAATATTCCAATTATGGTACTATGATTGCGTAGAGTAGCGATGGGCACTAGGGTTTTTTAGGGATACTATAAGAAAAAAATTCCACTACTCCTAATGTTTTAAAGCCTTCACATATKTGTAGCTCCTATATCATAGAGCAATCTAAGAAGGTGTGAATGGTGGAGATAACAATGCCAAAGGTTATTCATTTACATTTSTTATATTAAAAGGATGTGGTTATTCTTTTATTTAAGGGGTGTTGGCTTCCTATTTCAACTTTATATCAGTGGATTCAAAAATAACTATGAGGTATCTTTTTGGTCCCAAGAATTTTTAATTGTTTAGCTCTTTAATCATGTTGAGTATGATAGAGTTTTTTAGGAGGGTCCTTGGTTTTGGGGAAATGGCAAGGTTTTTGTAACTCTTTGGTTTTGATATTTTGATCCTAACTTTATGTTAATTAATTGAATGAAAATTTGGGTTCATCTTCCTAATTTTCCCTTACATTTTTTGCATCTATCAATTTTTTAGAATATTGTAAACTCTTTGGGCTCTTACATCAAATCAGATTTTATGAGAGCTCTCAGTGGATTATGTAGATATGTTCATATATTTTTCGAGAGAGATCTTAGTGAGGGTATCCCAAATGTAACGTAGCCATCCCCCAGCTGGGTCACCTCAATAGCTAAACCGACCCAAAAAAAAAATTATGATACCAATTCTAAATGCGGAAAATAACATACAAATCATGACATTTAAGCTTACACAATGGATCATGTTGATTAAAATGAAATCCAATTGCTTAATTGTCTAGTGCAACAAATTAATGCATCATTATGTTCACATCAAGAAATAATAACCAAATATATCTCAGAGTAAATTTCACAGTAGTTATATCAACATTATACATGAATAAATACAACAAATAGAACAATTATCCTATAAAATGTGGAACCCATTGCAGAGGAAGGAAGTTCCCCCAAACCATAGGCTTGTTGTTCCATATCTCAATAACAAGCCACCCCCAAGTTGCAACTATGAATCCACAATATACGGTGGTCCCTACGGTTGGCTAATGTCCCCCTCTCAAAAATCAATTCTCACATCAAATTCTAGTACACTAGATTTCTTCCCCTCAACCTGCACAACCCAAGGGATGGAATCTCCCTTCAATGTTCATAGTACCTCAGACCTTTCCATTCCCCTCCAAGACTTCTAGAACAGGTTTGACAAGAATTCTACTTGTTGGGACCTTGGGAATTCTACAGCTACAACACGAATTCACCTAATAGAAAAACATGTGCTTCCTTAGTGAATTTTGAACAACACGTCACTCCCATACAAGAAACCCATTTCTCCATGAATTTTCAACTCCAAACACCTGTCAAAATTTCCTAAAGTAGATAAACTCAATATTCAACACTCAAAACTCCATTTTTGTCCAGAAAACTCCATGTAAACACTGCTCTCTATGCAAAAACGTGAATGTGCAATTTTGGTCTCCTACGCATACAAATTTCCTCTCTTTCTTTTTCTTGTTTGACTTGCACTCTTCCCCAAGATAATTTTTCTCATCCCCCATGCTCTCAATAACTATGGGATGTCACTCTCACACCCTCCCTCTTACATGAATTCAATGATTGGGATCTAGAACACTGAACAACTAATGGGAGGTTCATGGTAAAGATAATTTAGAAGGAAATAAGAAATGGGTTTTGGTTTAATAGACATGGGTAGAATCTTCCCCCCATTGGACCCCTTTCCTCTCTTGTGGATAATTATCCCTCAAATATCTATTTGTGTCCCTCTGCAGCTGGCAATACATATTATTTGTTATATTAAATTTACATCATTTACATATTGCATAGCTTTGGCTCTTAGACATACATTACATTTACAATATACATCACTAGTTTGGGGTTTGAATATGACGATTTTACATTCTCCTCCCCCTACAAATTGCACTATCCTTAGTGCACATAATGATACAATTTACACACTGACATATATAAAAACATTACATCAAAATACTTGATAATTTTTCAGCTTAATGACTCGTGCAAAAATTCAAACCAACAACTCCTGTTTACCCTAAACCCCACATCAGTTGGATAGGAATCTCAGAGTTGTGGCTCTAGGAACTTCAACCACCAAAATGGAGTCTTCATTCGCATATGTACAAATGTACATTCAATTTTCTTTAAAATTTTCAAAAATTTGTGGGTATGCTTCTCGCATGACTTCCTTGTGCTCCCATATAGCATCTTCATGACCATAATAGGTCCATTGAACCTTTACCAAGTCGATGGATTCATTCCTGATCACTTTGACTTCCCAGTCCAAGATCTTCTCAGGTTTCACCTGGAAATCCCCTTCGTGTTCCGCCTGGATCACATTCCAATCAATCACATGATTAGGATCACATACTTTTTTAATGAAGACACATGGAACATGTTATGAATTTTCATGGATGTAGGTAATGCTAGCATGTATGCAACTAGACCTATATTTTTTAATATCTCAAAATACCCACAATATATCGATACCAACTTTGAGAAACTTCTCAATTTCAGCAAGCTTATATTGGCATTAAATTTTAAAAACACTTTCTCTTCCACTTTGAATTCTCTATTTGTTCTTCTTTTATCGGCATAAATATTTTTCCTATCTTATGAAACTTTCAAATTTTGTCTCATATTTACCATCTATTCTTCTATTCCTCTTAACAATTATAGTCTAATCATGGATTTGGCTATTGGGTTATCCCAACTTACTAGTGTGTTTCATTTTCTTCCATATAATGCTTCAAACGATATCATCTTCAATGATTCTTGATACCCATTATTGTAGTCCTCTTAAATGGATATAGTCCTCCCACCTATAAGGTTTGTCCATTACATAATCTCAACATATCTTCAATTATAATCTCAACATATCTTCAATTATATGATTAATCATTTATGTCTGTCCATCTGACTCTAGGTGATATGTTGTACTGAAATTCAAATTGGTCCCAAATTCCTTAAATAACCCCTTGCAAAAATTGGAAGTTAACTTGGGATCTTGGTTCAAAACTATTTCTGATCTGGGATCTTTTCGTCAAGTTACTTATTAAAGAATTGTATTAAATGAGCATAAACAAAAGTACACCATAAAGAAGGAAAGAGACATAATCATGCAATATGAACAAAAAGAACTTGATAAAAGAGTTCGTCCCTGGTGGACTACGTCTCCAGGTCTTGCTCTCAAATGGGTAGGTTTTTTTATTAACTCCACAAAAGAATTGGGAAAAATACATAAGTATACCTCATTCTGGAGTTAAGATACACAATATTTTCTTAGATCATAAAACTAACACCACCACTGCATTCGTGGCATCATTTTACCGAAAAATGACTATCTCCATGCCTCAATCTGAGTCTGACACTTTTTGGACCAAGAGGCACCCCTGCCATAGTTTGCATGCCACTGCTCCAGTAAAAAATGCTGAGAAATCTTGAAAAGCACGCCAAAATCTTGAAAATCATGCCCAATTCCATACAGATCGGTACGGGCATACTTGATTTCACCTCTCATGCTCCTGTGTTATGAATGCACTGATCGAGGGCCCTTCTTATACAAGTTTCCGGTGGTTATGAAATAAAGGGAGTGGTTGGTGTGGTGCTTGTGGTGGCTAATTTTAGAACTTGATAAGATGGAGGTCCAGGGTTAGAATCCCATGGGCCTCCCCTTTTATACATATGGTTATAACGAAAATGGCGTGCTTTCTAAATATAGCAGGCTGTTGCTAAAATGACGGGCAATCGGCGGAATATGTTAAATATAGTGGTAGATAGTTGGATAAGCCCCTAGGTTGATGGAATACTAGGGTCATATGGGATAAACATGTAATCAGAGGCTAGGCCAAAGGCCGAGCCCCTTTCCTTTGGTGCCCATATAAAGTTTCAAACATAAATATAATTTGAAACATATTATAAACAAGAAACATATTATGGTGTGTTGGCTAGCGCGAAGTTATCGGGCCTTTGGGCTAAGGAGAGATCATGAGTTCGACTCCTATGGAGTCATATAAATTTTGGTCATGCCAACCATTGGAGGGGTGCCACGTGGCAGCCCATGACTGGGCCACGTGGCACCATATAATTTGCTAATGGAACTGACACTTGTCACAATCTGATTTTCCCTTGTGTCTTCCTTGCCACGTCATCCCATGCCAAATCATCTATACGAACGTTCCACGTGTCACCATGACATTTTGACTTTTGACCAAGTTTTACCTAATCATTGACTGCTTATAAATTTTGATCCATAACTCTATTTGACAAGATGTTTTCTCCATTAGAAATCTTGTGACGCGCTCTTTGCGATCATGCCATTTTCAATGAGTTTTGGGAACTTTGAATTTTTTCCCTTTTGATGTTTGTTGAAGCCATTCTGAGAATTCTTATTTGTTTCTGTGCATTCTGATTTGTTCTTAGCCTTCTCTGGATCCTTTTTGGATCAAGCCTTCCCACTGAAAGATTTTTGGACCACCAAAAGATTTCATTAATCAACTGGTAAGTGAGGGAAGAGTCCCCTCACTTTGTCCTTCTAAATCCATTTTTGCTTGATTGGATGTATGCCCTTTAAGTCTACTTGAAAATAATCAACACCACCCCTGCATGAAGTCCTCGTCTTTCTGTCCAGGATGATATCTTCCTGTAACTCATCTAAGTACTTAGGTACAAAATCATCAACTGAAGGAATTGAAACTTCCTCATCCTGATCCATGATCATGGGAGGCTCAAAAAGTTTCAAGTTCTCTACATTCACAATGGAGTAAATCTGCATATAAGGTGGAAGATCTAAATGAAAATCATTAGTGTCTCTTTTCTCCAAGATAGGGAAGGGTCCATATCAAATGGGATTGAGTTTCTTGGGTTCACCCTTCAATCATTCCTTGCTGATGTGAAGCCATACCCGATCTCCAACCTAGAATTGATGATGAACCATGTGCTTGTCATGCCGAGATTTATACTGTGCTTGACTCTTCTCCAACTGTTCCCTGACTGCCTGATGTATCTGTTGAATCCTCTGAATGAACTTGCAGGTTCTTTCCTCTGTTCATTCTACATTCACATTGACATATTTCCCATACATCAAGTCCAAAGGAACCTTTGGTAGGTACCCAAAAAACGTCTCAAAAGGTGAACTCTAAGTGGATGAATGTAAAGCTCAGTTATAAGCATGTTGTACATAGGCTATCTGTTCATCCTATAAATTAGGATTCTTGTTGCAGTAGCCTTGAAGAAAAAGTACCATTGTTCTATTTACCACCTCTTTATGTCCGTTGGTCTGTGGATGAAAATCAGTGCTCCTCTTCAATTTGTTGTCCATAATTCTCCACAAGCTAGTCCAAAAATCCCTAAGGAATCGAGTATCTTGATCCGAGACAATGGACGTGGGTAACCCAAAGTGGACCCAAACATGTTGAAAGAAGAGATTAGCAGTTTGCTCAGCATTGATCTGCTTTTTACATAGAATCAAGATACATATCTTGTTGAACCTATCCATTACAACATACAAATAATCATGACCCCCTTTGTTCATTGGTAAACCCCCTACAAAATCCATGGATACACTTTCCAATGGATGGGATGGAACAAGAAGTGGCGAGTATAGCCCCAATTTTCTATTAGTGGGCTTACAAGTAGAACACATCACACACCCCTTTACATATTTAGTTACAATTTCTTTCATTTGAGGCCAATAACAACACCTCTGCAAATGAGCCATAGTTTTTCTTGCCCCAAAATTCCCAGACACAAGAGAAGTATGAGCTTATTGTATCACATGGACTCATTCATTTGTAGGAATACATAGCTTCCCAAGATGATAAAGTAACTTTCCCTACAGACATTAGTTCTCTACCTGTGCACCATGGGTTAGCTTCTCATATAATTCTTTAAAATCTTCATTAATGGAATATTGTTCTACATAGCTATCATGAGATAAAGAAGTATTCTTCAAAATAATAGAAGCAACAATAGGATGTCTATAAATCATATCGGCTACCTTGTTACTTGTACCCTTCTTGTACGTGATTACCAAAATGAAATTGTTGTATAAAACCCATCCATCTGTAGTGTCGAGATTTTTGCAGCTTGGTTTGTGCTTGAAGATACTTTAAGGGATGGTGATATGTATGTATGATTGTTTCCTTCCCTAGCAAGTAGTGCTTCCATTTCATTACACATTGAACTAATGCATACAACTCTTTATCATATGTAGGATAGTTAACAACAGCATGGTTAAAAGTCTCAGAGTGGTAATAGATAGGCTTACGATATTGCATCAATATTGCACCCATGGCGTATCTGTCAGCATCTATCTCGATCTCAAATGGTTGTTGAATATTAGATAGTGCTAATACTGGTGTGGTACTTATATTCTCCTTCAAAATGTTGAAATATTTTTGTTGCTTTCCTTCCCACTAAAAAGTGTTCTTCACACTAGTTAAGGCATGCAAAGGAGTTTCTATAAAGGAGAAGTTGGGAATGAATCTCCTCCAATATTGGACTGCACCCAAGAAGCTTTAGATATCGGTCACGCTTTTTGACTTAGGCCAATTTAAAATTACTTCAATTTTGGAAGGATCAATCTTCAATTGTCCTCCTCCCACGACATGACCTAAGTATACAAGTGCAGTCTTGCCAAATTCACATTTAGACATTTTTACATACATCTTTTCCCTTTTCAAAGTATCCAATACTTTCTTTACATGCCTTACATGTTCATCCCAAGTCTCATTGAAAAAAATAATTTTGTCTAAATATACAATGACAAAGTCATCTAGGAAAGGCCTGAATACATCATTCATCACAAGCATGAAATTTGTCGGACCATTGCAAATCCTAAATGACATAACTAACCACTCAAACAATCCTTGTTTCTTTTTAAAAGAAATATTCCATGCATCATGTTCTGCAACCCTGATTTGATGATATCCAATACGCAAATCCAACTTAGTGAAATAAAAAACATTCTTCAAATGATCAAGTAAATCATCTATGCGAGGAAGAGGGTATCGATTTTTCACCGTGATTTTATTCAAAGCCCAGTAATCGACACACACTCATCATGTTCCATATTTATTTGTCTCCATCATGATCAGAGAACCACAAGGAGATGAACTGGTCCTGATGACCCCTTGATCCAATAAGACCTGTACCTGCTTCTTGATCACTGTCATCTCCACAACTGACATCTTGTACATGCCCACATTAGGAAGAGGAGAATCCTGCTGAAGATGTATCTCATGTTGAATTTCCCTCTTAGGAGTTAATCCATCTGGTTCCTGAAATATATCATCATACTTAAAAACAATATCAATTAATTCCTTTTTATGAGATGGATCACATCCTTGGAAAGCGTCGGATGTCCCAACATATTTCTCTTTGATGACCATGAATACATATCTCTTATTAGTGGTTATGAGTCTTTTCGTTTTCCCTACACTAACAAGTGTCATATTTACCATCATGCTGTGAGCTCTAACAATATATTCCACCCCCCCCTTAGTAAGGTGGTATTTGTTCTAATGAAGAAAGAAGACCACTTTTCTATCATAAATATAAGGACTCCCCAACACTATGCCACATATATCAAGTGGTGCAACATCCAAATCCACTTCATCAATCAACTTTGAAGCAATAGAAAATATGACCCTACATTGTTTGGTGACATTAAGTTTTATTTTATCACATACCCGACCAAGAGGGTAAGGCTTTGGATGTGGTTTCATTACAAGACCCATCATATTGACAAGTGCTTATGATATTAAGTTTACTTGGGAACCAAAATAAAATAATGTATCTATATTATTATGTTTAGATACAACTCGTATATGAAATAACCCATTCATGTTGTGTTCATCAATATAAGAGTCATCATTGGAACTTGAACTAGCATGAAGAGAATATTTACCTTGTAC
>JASDQU010103995.1:106664-131802 GCA_032191745.1 Picea mariana | reverse complement strand
AAGGCATGATTCTATAATACCTTACTTATCCAACTCTTTAGATAACCTTTTCTCTACATATCATAGAAATATGGCTTCATCCAAATATATCAAAGTTACATAAGTTTATTGATTACATTTGGTAAGTGATCTAGGTGGATAATAGTGGCCACCCACCTATTCCACTAATTTGGAATAGTTTCACATCTAGGAAGTTTTTCTACAATTTTTCGTGTCCCAAACATCTAGGGTCGTTTTCAGGCCCTAAACGATGTTTTCTTGGACCAAAAATGTCTAGCATGTAGCTAAAGGTAGATTTTAGGCAAAACAGAATATGTACTCTTCGGTTATATCTTTATTATGGTGTACTGAGAACCCCAAATGGAGAACGTATGCAAAAAAATTTGCCTCGGGAAGTTGACATATCAACTAACCACATCGGGGCCCACAAACCTTTGGCGTTTCATCTTCTGGAATTACGATTTTGGATGTTTAGAGATTTATCATTGATGTTTTATGTTAAAAGGATTTTTTGGCCTCTTTGTAATCAACTTGTTGCAAATGAGCATAGACGACACATCTCTCTCTTCAGAGATAAGTTACTACCATTTTATCTAGCTTGTGTTCTTTGGATTTTACAGTCTTTTGTATTCCACATAGTCATTAATAGAATCTAAGATTTCCTATATTATTTTGTTCCTTGCAATATCTCTATGTATTTCCTTGTTATATCTCTATTATATCTTTACCTTTATGTTGTTCTCAATATAATCAGGATTAGTGGTATTAGAGCAATCTGTTATTTGTTAATTCTCTATGTATGTCCCTGATGAGGTCAAGCTACCAAGAGTTGGGTATCGAACTATTTAATATTGGGGAAGAACACTCCCTCCTACCCAATAAACCTCCCATGGTAGAAGAAATGATAGATTACATAGTAGGAGATCCTATCAAATTGTTGTTGGAGACATCTTTCCTCGCCTATTCAGGTACCTTTGCATTGTCAAGTAAAGCACTTAGTTGATTTGAAACTCGATGCTCCTCTACCTAATATACCTATATACAGGTCTTTTTTTATGGAGAATGAAGAAATTAAATTCGAAATCCAAGAACTAATTTCAAAGGGCCACATCATTCTGATCTCCTCACATTGCGAGAGCCTAATTGTTCGGGTATAGAAGAAGGAAAAGGCATGGAGACTTTTCCTTGATTATAGATCCCTGAACAATATCATACTGAAGAACTCATACCCAATCCCTCAGATTGATGATATTCTCGATCAACTTAAGAGAGACAAATTTTTCAGGTAGATTGATATGAGGTCAGGCTACCACTAGGTGTCAATTAAGAAAATTGATATATGGAAGACAACCTTAAAGTATAAATAAGGTCTTTTTGAGTGGTTCTTCATGCCTTTCCGCTTCACTAATTCCACGATGACATTCATGTGGATGATGTATTATATACTACGACCATTCAAAAAAACCTTCATGGTTTCATATTTGGATGACATCCTCATCTTTAGAAAAACCTGGGAGGAACATTTGGAGCACAATCGTAGGTCTTGGGAACTCTGTGAAAAAACAAGTTATATTCCAAATTGGATAAGTGTTGCTTCGGCATGTAGAGAATCCAATATTTGGGATACATCATGGATGAGGAAGGTGTGCATGTGGATCCAACCAAGATCCAATTCATCTACGATTGGTCATCCCCGAAGACACTGACCGAGCTCTATGGCTTCTTGGGCCTCACCAACTTCTACCGCAGGTTTGTGTTGGGGTTATGTCATATCGCTTGGGCCCTAAGCTAGATGACCAAGGGTGGAGCGAAGGACAATTTTATTTGTACTGCGTCCCAATAGAAATAATTCAATGATTTTAAATTATACCTCTACTTGGCACCAATCGTTATTCTATTATACCTACAATATCCATTTGAGGTTGAGAAAAATGCTTAATATTATTCTATTGGCACAGTTCTCACTAACCATGGCCATTCAGTGGCTTATCAAATTGAAACACTATTTGATATTGTTCACAAATACCCCACCTACAAAAAAGATATGTATGCCATTATGCAGACATGTTGACAATGGAAGCATTACATTTTGGGGAAGGAAACAATCATCCACACTGATAAAAAACCTATGCAATTCATGCAGACTCGAGGAAAGTTACAGAATGATCGCCATTAGAAGTGGTCCACATACCTGTAGAAATTCTACTTGAACATCAAGTCTAAGAAGGGAAACACCAACCATGTTGCAGACTACCTCAGGTGACCCTCAGTTGTGGCACTAAACAAAGTTCTTAACTCCTATGGGTATGAGAATATACAATAGTGACTCTGAATTTCCTACTACATATCAAACATTGAGCATAGAAAAGATAGTTCTATACTTTCATCTCCAATATGGACGGTTATGCCATTTGATCCATCTATGTTCTCTTTCAAGTGAGTGTGCAAGGATACTTTCGGAAGCTCATTAAATTTGAGAGGCAAGACACTTTCGTGTGGAAAAAACCATGGAAACCAAGGTAGTATTGCAAAAGCATTTTTATTGGTCGAAGCTTTGATAAGATGTCCACAAGTACATTAGATCCTACATTACCTATGACATTACCAAGCCTCCCATCAATAACTAGGTGTTGTACACCCCTCTTCCTACTCTATACAGGCCTTGCTATGCCATCTCCATTAATTACATGTCTGGTTTTCCTTCAACCAAACATGGGAATGACTATGTCTTCGTAGTCGTTGATCGATTCTTTAAGATAACAATTTTGGCACCCTACAAGAAGAGAATCATAGTTGATGCCACCACCAAGCTATTATTTGAATGTATTTGGGTTCATTTTGGACTCCCACATACCATTATTTCAAATTGTGACATTAGGTTCCTGAGTAATTTGTGTTCTAGCTTTTGGTCAATGATGGACACCAATCTGACCAATTCGACTTCCTTCCACCCATATAATGATGGAGAAACAACGGTAGTCAATAGGATGATTTTCAATATCCTAAGGATGTATAATTCCAAACATCCACGCACATGGATGAGAGCCTCCCTTATGTTCAACATAGCTACAATAGATCCCTCCACAACTGTATTGGTTGTAACCATTTTTAGGTGTGCTTGGGGTTCCATCCATTGGCCCTCATTGATGTAGCTCTGCCCATTGCATCTACACAAGAAGAGTCCTCCCATGCTCAGACTGAGGCTTATCAACCAACCAAATTCCTTGAGCGAATCCAATACATCCAACAAGTTCATGATATTCTGCAGAAAGTCGATACCATGTACAAGCAATGCCACGATCAACATTGGGTACCACACAAGTTTCAGGTGGGCGATAAGGTATCGTTGCATTTTCACAAATTGCACCTCACAGGACCCCATTTGAAGCTACCCCCACTCTGATACATGACTTACTCCATCATCAAGGTTGTGGATGAGAATGATTTTGAATTAAGTATTCCTCGTTTCCTTGGATTGCACCTGATATTTAATCTGGAACTACTTCAACCATATTTTCCACCTCTCTTGGGCACATCAGACATGGCTAAGACTTATCCCCTATAGAACTCAATCCTAACTGCATTGAACAAACGGATGTTGATAATATCATGAACACCAATACAAAGGGCACCCACCAATAGAACATGCAACTTTATCGGGTTGTCAAAGAAGGGCAGTTTCTTCACTAGGGAAAGTGGCTCACTAGGATTCAAGTTCAACAGAGCTTTTCCCATATGATGGTCGAACTTGACGCAGTGTGGGCCATTTATTCCTAAGGGGGGTGGACTGATCTAAGTGGATATTGGTGGCCACCAACCTATGACACTAATTCAGAATAGTTCCACATCTTGGTAGTTTTTCTATAATTTTTCAGGTCCCAAACTTCCAGGGTCATTTTGAGGCCCTAATCGACGTTATTTTGGCCCAACATTGCCTAGATTATAGTCGACGATATATGCTAGGCTAAACAAAATGTGTACTCCTCAGCTAGATTTCTCCAATGGTGTACCAAGCACCCCAAATGAAGATAATATGAAAAAGTTGCGCCCAAGGAAGTTGACGTATCAATTAACCATGTCAAGGTCCACAAATCTTTTAGCGCTTTATCGTTTGGGTTAAGGTTTTGGATGTTTAGTTTTTTCTCATTGATTCTTTATGTTAAAATTCCTTTTTGACCTGTTTGTAATCAACTTCTTGCGAATGAGAGATGCATATTTCTTTTCAGAGATAAGCTACCACCATTCTAGATAGCTTTTGTGCTTTGCATTTTTCAGTCTTTTGTATTCCAGACAGTCATTAATAGAATATGATTGTTACTGTATTACTGTATTCCTTGCAATATATATGTGTATTTCCTTGTTATATCTCTATTATATCTATGCATTTATGTTATTCTAAATATAATCTGGATCAGTAATACCCTTGACTTTACTTGGAGGATCTTTCCATTGATTGCATCAAATCTATTTGTGACAAAAAATTCAAGATTAACCTCTTTTCATGATCCCTAGTGAGAAATCCCTTCAATATTCACTATTTTCATTCTCTCCCTAAAATATTAACTTAATACCTCTTCATGTCAGTGGAACATATCATTCATAGATCAAATGACACCAGTACTTTCACCCTAATGGGCTTCAAAGAATGTTATGACAAGGAAACTTCTTTAACAACCATTCATTGATGGCATAATTCTCTCCATGATTCTATAGGATATTTCTCATAGGATACCCTTGATGAAATATTTACCAAATCTTGGAATCAAGAAATTAAGAAAAAGAAAATTATTGAGGATCATGATACAAGAAAAGGACCATCAACCTCCTCATGTAAATTGAAAATACTTACCCCAAGGCTATCATGGGCGAAAAATACCTAAACCCTCTAAAATCATGTATCCAATAGAAAGGGAATACATGAAAAGGTGATCAAATACAACCCACTAAAAATCAAAACTCAGATAATTTTTTTATGCTAATGAATGCCAATAAGGTAAACAACTAAAATTAAATAAAGGCCAACTAGAAGACCCCCCAAGACCTAAAATTTACATAGCTAAATTCTTTGTCAAAATAAAAATATACAACAATCCCATGTCTGAACATGTCCATCCAAAGTATTATATGAAAAATAATTAGGGCCCCTCTAGGAAAAACTTTGATTCTTCCTATGAAGAAGAAGAATAAGGTGCCCCCATGCCAAACTTTGACTCTTCTTATCAATAATACGAAGAAGGTGCCACTAATTCTATCCAACATAAGTGAAAATATTTAATTGGTTCATCTTCTAGCCAACATAAGGTTATGAATATGATTCATGTTGTTCAATCTTCCCCTTAGGAACTATAGGCTACCCGATATTCAATTAGATCCATCACCATCTCTCACCCCAAAAGGGAGTGATCTATGTCTATTTCCTTTCCCAATCTTATTGACCCTAGAACCATCTATCTATTTCATTTGGTAGGATTCTCCCTAGATGAACCTATTGAAGAACTTCCACTTAGCCTCATCAATGTTGAGCATACCATTCCTTCTCATTAAAATAGGTATGTCTCTCAAGATCAATCGAGGGATTTGTTAGAGTTTGTTTCTCTCTCTCCACCCCATATTTTATGATCATTGTAATCACTTCCCCCTTTCTCTTCTTCATTGGTCTAAAATAATTGATCTCATGCTTCCAAAAATGTCTTACGTGTATATACTTCAGGAGTGTCTCGAGTAAACATATTGAATGATTGAATTATAAAATGATTATCAATAATGATCTATGAAATTATTTTTGACAAAATTACACAACTAATTATCATAGACTATAATGGAATGTAAATTTTATTGTGGGAGAGTTGCATCTATATATTCATTTGTATAAGTTTAAATATTGTGTTGATATGACAAATGGTTGAAAGGGATTGTTATAAATTTTGTTACATTTATAAAATTCTAATAGTGTCGTTCCAAATTCTCTAGATTTTGAGATAATAATATTGGGAACATGGAAATGTAATGTTCTATGAGAGTGGGTGATATATGTACACCCTTTTAGCATGTGGTGAAATCTCTTGTGTAATTTTTTGTAATGTGTTTTCTCAGCCATTCATGTAGATGAAAATTATCATCAACATAATGATGAGATATGGGATTGGATGATAATATTTTGATATGGAAACATGTGAAGTTAACTTTCACACATAACTCATCCAATGAAAAGACTAAAATTAGAGCCTCCAACCTAAATATGATTAGTCCATTTTGCAGTGTTAGACTTAGCATTTTTCTTCTTCTTTTATGGATTTTGGAATTATTGAGGTTTACACTGGGGTGGTGAAGGGAGAGGGTTGAGTACATATATAAAATTTAAAACTTAAAATAATAAGAATGAAATATTTCAACTCGAGTACTTGAATCAATAAAACTACTCAACAATTGAAATACAATTTATTTTCTATTGCATTGAATCAACTATATTTATAAATACCAATAAATGCATAATATAAATTCAACAATCCACTGCACTTTAAGAAAAGATAAAAGAAAATATGACAATTAATGAAATTTACATCTTCATAACAAAATGATCACATATCAACATTAGAATTTTGATTACATAATCCTACTCTCAAGTTCTACTTTCAAAAATAAAACTCCTTACAATATCTCCATACTAGGAGAGCTTTAAAAATGAATCATGAAAATTTTCAACTTCGCATTCCTTAACTCATCACATACTTCCTTATTCTATTATATGTCAATTGTAATTCAAAATATTTACTAAATACAATTTTTTCATTCAATGATCTTACAATGTTAAAACTAGTTGTTGGTCTATCATACATTGTACTTATTCTATTGGCATAATCCTATAAGGAAACTTTGGAAATGATAGTTTTTTCCATAAGTTGCACCAACAACTTGATATATGGCCTTTAATGCTATTGTTTTTTTCTTTTTCTCCTAAATAAAATTGTGTGCCAAATATATAATCTCACCAAGAAGGAGCTTATCTTCTCTTTGAAATATGGATACTATATGTAGTTCATCCAATATGGCCTTTAATGCTATTTTTTTTTCTTCTTCTCCTAAATAAAATTGTGTGCCAAATCTATAATCTCACCAAGAAGGAGCTTATCTTCTCTTTGAAATTTGGATACTCTATGTAGTTCATCCAACCCCATGGCCTTGGACAAATATATGTCATTATCTAACTACATGGGATTCATATCCCTCAAGGCCTCCCTATTAATCTAGTCGATATGTCATATGTGAGAAACGATCTAACTTATTTCTCTTAGGTCCAATGGATTGACATTGGTGGGGATGGTTTGTACTTCTCCTACCATTTGATGATTTCATTCAAGTTTGAGCTCATCTTCTCCATTTTTGTTGCCTAGTCCCTCATTGTTATTCAACCAGTAAGATGTTGATTGCAAACTTGTTACAAGTGTGGATATTATGATAGAAATCATTGATAAAGGGCATAGTTTGTATTTGAAACTTATGATCAAATGTAGAAAAAATCACTCATTTTGGGCTCCGATTTCATAAGTCTTAAAATTCATTAATTTTCTATGCTAGAAATGAATTCTTTGTGCTACTTAATTTCTTTCATCAATTAGTTCTCCTCAAGCAAGTGTAGTTAAAATCACCAAAATGGATATGAATGTTGAGATAGTTTATTAAATTTCCTTTACCATTAACTTTGATGATTTCAACAGTAACTTGTTCAACATCATCTCTCTTTCGTTTCTAAAGGATATGAATGTTGAGATAGTTTATTAAATTTCCTTTACCATTAACTTTGATGATTTCAACAGTAACTTGTTCATCATCATCTCTCTTTCGTTTCTAAATTTTTTTCTTAATTACCTTCCTTTTCCTATAAAATGTGAAAGTTTCCCAACACACTTAAAACATCCTCACCACATTGATGGTGGGAAACTTTTAAAATAAAGTCTTTTAGCCAAAACGTGATTAATATATTGCTACATGTTATGTATATTCAACCTAAATTGACTTTTGCTTCATGTCTTCCTATTAACTATATTTTAAGCCCTCCACAATGTCATGCCAAAACACATCAAGCTCTTTCTCTCTTATATTTTACCTATAAACGTGCCCTCGCCAAAGATTCTAGACATGTCATAGAGACTCCAACTACCCATGATACAATATTTCCCCGGCCAGTTCATGATCGATACTTGTTGTATCCCTAGGTATTGTAGCTGCCCATTCTACCATATTTCTACACTGATCTATAATTGTTCCCTACGTCGATATTAGCGATGTTTATTACGTAGCATTCACTCGTTAACTTTTTTCCATATTTATTAAAAAACACAATAAAGATGATAAAAAAACATAATAAAGATGATCAAGTCGAACTTGCCTTAGCGTTTTGAGTTAGCTTCGACAAAGATGGAGTCATGGAAATCATTGTGCATTGTTTTGCATTAGACAATATGATTATTTTCTCATAACTTATTTAAACTTTTAGGTTAATCTTGACTCGGTTATATAGCACAAGATAATAGTCATTAAATGGGTTTACCAATAGTGGTTTGAGAGTTCATGGTTTTGGTAACTTATGTTTCTTTTCATGGTATTTGATACGATGAAGCTTATTTAAAGGCTTGAGATTTTCATTGGACGATGTCTTGAATGACAGGTTTTGGCTTGGTCTATTAGGCCAAGGCTAATAGATCTATTAGGTGTTAGTTTTCTTGGTTTAAGGTTTTCAACATCAATTATGGTATCTTGTGTGCTTGATATTTCATTTTTGTCTATCTTGTGTTATTAAATTGTCTTTGATTTCTAAGAACCGATATCCCCATTTGAGGTTTAGAGCATAAATCATGGTATATTATGCACTTAATATTTTATTTGTGCCTATCTTATGCTATTAATGTTTCTCTCAATTCTAACAACCAGTATCAGAGCATTATGATGTCTCTATTGGAAGAGGACTATTGTGGCAGTTGAGTCAGCATGAAGAGAAGGCATGATCCAAATGCTAAGATGAAGGATATTGTTGCAGGCCCTCAAAATAAGTTCCATAATGAAGGTAACGCCTCCATCTCTCACTTTAAAGAAAACATTGTGGGGGTTAGTAGAGGCAAATTTAGAGTTGTATTCTTCAATAGGATATCACCTCAAAGTGCATACCATTTTGACTAGGGTTTGACATATTATTCATTGGTGTTATATGAGATCAGAAGATATTTGTGTTCACAGATCTAAAGTAATGGGAGACTCTAAAGAAGAGGAAAAGCAAAAGTGATGGTGAGAAGAATTGTTAATTATCCTAGTTTTTCTATTGCCTTATGTTTTGGACACATGATGAGGCTAATCTTGATGTTGTTTTAAGACATTCAAATGCTTGTTGTACCTAAATTGAAATATATGTGTTTTTGAAAAGCAGGTGTGCATCATCTATTGTAGTCGACACCCTAGAGTTTTTAGTCCAATTTGTACAGGATAACCTTAGGTAGGTTTGACTCCCTAGGTTTGTTGTAAGCCTTGTTATTCAAGCACACATGTAGCACGACAGGGCATGGAGTCATGCTTCTCATGCATATAGAGGATGTAGGATCAAGTGGTGGAATGAACCACTTAGATAGGTATAAGGGTGACAAGTGTACTCATATGCTAGTTTGATGTTTGAATCATAGAAGTTAAATCTTTGATTAAGAGGGAATGTGTAAAGTAATCTCATAATGTGAAATGGTTGGGACCAAATTATGATTAAAGGGGAGTCTAACATGTCGATGAACCATGTACGTGAAAATGATTCCTAGAGAAGAGGATGGTACCCATGTATCTCATTAAATGAACTTATTTTTAATGGACATCAATAATCACTTTACCCAAGTCAAGTTTAAAGGGGAGATTGTTAGATTGATCTTGACTCAATGATAGAGTAGAAGATAATAATCATTAAATAGGTTTACCAATAGTGGTTTGAGAGCCCATGGTTTTCGTAACTCATGTTTCTTCCCATGGTATTTGATGCAATGAAGCCTATTTAAAGGCTTGAGATCTCCATTGTAAAATTCCTTGATTGACGGGTTTTGGCATGGTCGGTTAGGATGGTTAGTTAGGCCAAGGCTAATAGATCTATTAGGTATTGGCTTTCTTATCTTAGGGTTTTCAGGATAAATCACGGTGGCTTGTGTGCTTGATATTAGATCTATCAGGTGTTGGTTTTCCTAGTTTAGAGTTTTCACGATAAATCATGGTGTCTTGTGTGCTTGAAATTTTATTGGTGCCTATCTTATTGTATTGATTTTTCTCTAGGTTCTAACATTAACTTTGGTTAGGTAGTGGTGGGAATTAGATGTTTACATTTTGAGGTTTAATAATTGGATGGCCTACTTCGATTGCCCTGATGTTGGAGTTTTCTAGAAAACTCGTATCTTTTTTACTTCAACAGTGCATACCCCTGATATTGAGCAAACATTAATTTTGGGTTATTGGAGGGTTAGCAACAAAGTCAATGGTTTTCTTTGCTATTGGGCCCTCTAATAACCCAAATCTACAATCAAGTTAAAGGTGTCCATGCATACCAACGGTTGTCCTGATTCTATGTGTAGCAAAAGCTTGTGTTCTTAAGGTAGAATAAATATGCCTCGATGCACATGCAAGACTTTGAACAGTTTTGTATAATGCCCTTCAGCGTGGCTGACTAGTTTTTTGGATATCAGGTTTTTGTAAGGTTTATCACTAGTTTACGATGACTCTATGGTTGATATAAGTTATGACACACTCATCTTCTTATGACTATCTATTTGTATTGGAAAGTTACCTTTAACTCAATTGAATATCAAGAAACGACTTTTTCCCTATGGAACAACAGACATGCCTAGATGCACGTAACTCTTTTGGTTGTAATCTTTAAGCACGATTGTGCCCAAGTTCTCATAGTTAATCCCTAAGTGGATAAGTTTAGAAAATTCATTGGCTAAACGTTCTACTTTTTGGGTTTTTTGGACAGAATCTGACAATGTAAATTTGGACAAAATCGCTATTTTATGTTGTTTAAATTGTATTTTTGAATGCATAAATGGATTCAGCGCGTTGAAAAACCCCTGGGGCACTCAGAGTATACAAACTTAACTACTCAAATCTGCAGATCCAACCATTCATCACCAGATTTCGGATAAACTCAAACAAAAAAAATTATCGAAAAACAACCAAAAAAGTAGAACGTTCAAACTATTACTTTAAAAAAAGTATAGTGAATTATGTGAGAGGAACCGTTAATCAAATCTTGCAGTTTTTTAATCATTTTGTGCTTCCCAAACTTTGAATGCATGTAATTGAGTAGACATGATCCTCTATTATAACTAAAGTATATGCAGCTCTGCACTCCTCTTTAGGCTTAGGCTTAATCCATCCCTGATTCACGAGGATCTCGATGTAGGGTAGGAGTGGAACTTTCCTTACTTCGCGCGACACTTTTTATTAAAAAAGCGGATCTAGCTCAGTTTCAATATGGACTTATTTTTTATTTATTTCTCATCGGATATAGTTGATTAAAACCTCCTTTTGGATAACGATTAAGACGAGGTCTAACTTCAGTGTGATAAACTTTTCATTGAACTCACTTCCATTTATAGTTTTTTCATAATTTTAATCCTTCACGTTTTTGGCTTGCTTTGAATAACGATACATTAAGTAAAGAAATCCGGCGCTAAATTCTAGTGGAATAAGAAAAAGGAAAAAAACAATTCGATCTCTACCTCGAAACTATAAAATTTTGATGTGGTATTCCTTTATTTTCCTAGCAAAACCTTTCTTAAGATGACATTTATTTTATTGGTTGAAGTAGATATTTTAGAGAAGGAAAAGAAAGTCTTTGTGTTAGAAAATCTTCTCAATGGTTTTGAAACGTGTTTGGAATGGAATTTAAAAAGGAGGATAGGTAAATGATTGTTGAAGGATGATTAAGGTAGTCAAATTGTTCATGAGATAAAATATTAAAAAAAATTGATAAAAAAAAAAAGTTGAGGATAATAAATAAAGAATTTAAATTATTTGTTGAAATAAAAAATAAGATTTTAAAAGAATTAATTTATTTAATTATTGATATAATAATAATAATCTATTTTTAAGGTTATGGCCAAGCCAGCACATCAAATTGGTGTATGAGACCCCCTTGTTTATGGGACAAAGGACTTCCCTCCACCCAACGATTTGATTGGTAAAGTCTACGAAAGTATACATACCTACCCCCCTCTGGATTTGAACCTGTGACCTCTTAAGATGAAACACATGTTCTTAACCATTAAAAGAATTAATTAATTTTATTATTGATATAAAAATAATAAATTATTTATGGGTTCAATTTAGCTCTTAAGAGAAGTATTAAAATGTGGAAGAAATTAGAGTATAAAGGGTTGTAGAGATAGAACAAATAACATAAAGAAGGATAATGAAGAAAGATTCTCAAAATAATGAAATATAAATTTTAAGACTTAATTAATATTATTGATATGAAAGGAATCAATTCTCAAATATTCAAATTAGTCGTTGGGTATATTAAGTTGAAGATCAAATGGATAAAGGGGTTAATGTGGAGTATTAAGGTTTGAGGAAGATTAGTGATAAAAATATAATATAGTAAGAGTGAAAAAGTGACAATAAAGATCATAATAATAGAAAATACTTAAGGGAGAGATATAGAGAGAAAAAATAAGGTTTTGGCAAGTGAACAATGAAAAAGAGGAATAAATAGATTGTGGGGAAACAAAGGGTTGACAGTAATGGAAACAAAATTGCAATTGAAAACATGAAGCTTAATGGTCCACGTGGTGAATGGTGGATTTTCAAGATTGACTAAGTTTATAGCCATCTTTGCGATTAAAATTATTAGGGCACTTTTCAATTTCAAGATCTTCTCGAAGGAGGCATGAGGAGTAATAAGGGTCTAAGGCTAGGATTTTTACTTGGTCAAAGCATATAAGATGTTTGGATTTAGAAGAGTTTTCGACGATCATTGATTTGGTGATTTGGTTGTGGTAGTATCAACAATATGCTCTTTAAGACAGCCTTTGAAGGATCTTCCAATTTGACCTATGTAACATTTTCCATAGGAGCATAAGATTTGGTAAACTCCTCGAATTAACATTGGATCAGATTTGTCCTTAGAAGTTCTAAATAGTTGTTTGAGGGTTTTATAGGGTTTGAACAAAGTTTTGATATTCTTCTTCGCCAAGATTTTTGAGATAAGATTGATGGTGCCTTGGATGTAGGGTAAGGAGAGGAGAGTTGTAACGACCCTCCGTTACGCCTAAGAAAATTGAAGCATAAAGGTAAGATTTTTTTTTTTTTTGCATTAAGAAATTAACATCAATACATGATCACAACAACGCCTAATCAACAAAATCATAAGTAAAAGTAGTACCGGCTACTCATCAAGGAAATCACTAACTACGCATTCAACGCGTCAACGAAGGATAGTGACACATAAGCATAAATCACGTAGCATATGAAGACATCAATATTATCTTGAAATAAATTTTGACAACTTTTAATCAAACAATGAATGAAAATGACTACCCGCCCAACCTACCCTGCAAGGTTAGGACCTCCATGACACATAAGAAATGCTCAAGCCCAGGTTCCAAGTGATTTTAACCATTTAAGGTATCAGCGATGGCGATTGTTCTGAGGAACAAGGAGGTGTATACATCCCACTAACACAATCAAGTCCAAACTAACTATGCTAAATCAACAACATCAACAATAATCAATTTCATCAATCCATCAATCCTAATTCACAATTAAACATGGTGCATGGGTAATGATCATCGTTATCAATCATACATCAACATTTAAATATCCACTGTGCACAAGAGTAAACAACTCTAGAACATTCACATGTCAAGTTAAGAAATGGAAAAAGATTAATCATTAGTTATATTCATTGTGCGAAGAATCAATCACATAAATTCAATCATAATTATCATTAATTCCAAGGTATAAGGAAGAATGACAAAGCAATCACACATCCACTTAAATTAAGGCACGCAAGTAAATTTTATTACTAAACTAGTCATGCATCACCATTAATGAAATACGCACGAGTAATCAAAGCTAAAACATTGTACATATGTCATTATTCCCAAGCACAAGCAAACCAATTATTTAAGAACAACACAATCAAGGCACAAGGTAAATATTCATTAAATTTTTATGGCGCCAATAGTAACTACACACATGTCCATCTACACATAGCTATATATATCATGTCGCTTCAACACTCATATGTCAATCATTATACTAAAAGCGCAAGATAAATCTATTTTTGACCCATCATAATACAATTTATAGGCCACAATTCATTTGCACATAACAAGGACACAATTCCCATTCTTCATCATCATAATCGACATTCTAATCATCATTATCATAATTGACAATTCCAATCATCATTAGCATAATCGACAATTCCTATTCAACATTATCATAATTGACATTCTATTCAACATTATCACAATCCACAATCCTAGTCGTCATTGACTTAATCGAACTTCTAATCATCGTTAATATTATTGCAAGTCGCGCCAATAATATCATTGCTTAATTAAATCACACATCGACAAGAATTCCATTAAGCAAGATTAAACATCAAGTACAATTCCATGAGGCAAGAGTAAGCACTTCATAACCGATCATACCTCAACATTGAATACCTGGAACTAGGGCGATCACCAATTCTAGTATTCACTTACCCACAAAGTCTCAAGATCCTAAATTCTAAAGAGCCAGAGCCTTGACCTGAGACTTGTGCTTATTTCCATAGAATTATTTATATCCAAAGGTTAATTAATGAAGGGTTTTCTTATTTTAAGTAACTCTTCTCAATAAAATAACGAAGGGATAACTAGTCTCCTCTGGAAGGCAGTATTATCATTTATCCCTTACCGGATTAGGCTAGCCAGAAGGTATAATCAATATCTTCTAAAGGGACATGAAGGAAGTCAACCTCCTTAAGAAAGCCTTAAGAATTCAATTACTCGAGTGACTTTAACTTAATCAAGAACAAATTTTAAAAACAAGGAGGATTTGAGGTACTTGCATTCTAATCTAAGAGGATTTGAAGGAAGATCAACACTCTGGTGAAGTAAGGGAGTCTAAGCCCTAGGTCCCTACACACAAAACTATTGGTAAAGCTCAAACACCATGTTAACACTAAAGATCCTATTTAAACATCCCTACACACCATGCAGGACTCCGGACAAGGGTTCCACTTAACTTGCAAATTTAACTGAGATATTAATTCAACACAAATTCACTTGAGTTGCCTTGATTTCGTTCGTAAGGGATCCATAATAAAGGCGTAAGGATAAAATCTATCAAAACCTCACCTTAAACCTCTCATTCGAAACTTCTCTCTCTTTACAACAGTAACGCCCTTCAAAATACAAAGGTTCCAAGTTTTCCTTGGGACAGGTGGTCGCAACTATACATGTTTCAAATTAACCAAGTGTAAAGGAGTGTTGGTTTTCTGAACCTTCTAGTCCGATAGATCTCACCATAGAGTGGAAAACATTCAGGTGGTGAGATGAGATCTTAACACGGTTAGTAACTGGGAAAAGCTACATGGCAATATATATATATATATATATATATATATATATATATAGGGCATCAAAGCCGTTGGGAGGGAAACAGTCACCCAATCCAACCAACCAGAGATCACGCTCTCAAGTAAATCCATCCCCAGGACCTCAATCGATAAGGTTGCGCACAGATAGAGAAACCACGAGGAACTGGGGTGCGCTGGGAGAAGTGCAACAATGAGTTAAATGGGTTGCGCCAGGTAGTGCAACAATAAGGAAATTGTGGTTGCGCTGGATATTCTTGTTCGATGCTTAAAAGGAACCCACGCAATTGTGTTGAACGAAGAACTGATTTCTCAGTGGGAAAAAATCGAAGGAGATCACACGCCCCCTACTCTTTCTTASCTGTATGATCTGGTGGAAGCTATGCAAGAACAATTTGAGTGTGGTGCATGTGGGTAGCATTAAGTTAATAGAACACTGCTAGTCTAGAGAGAGAATGCACAATTGGTGACCTTTGCTACTAGTTATCAATGTCACAATTATATTGAGAGGTCTGGATTGAATTCAGTGCAAGGGTGGTGACATGTGGATAGATCTCGGTGGAAGCTATGGCTCTTCTTGACCCTAGCACGAGTGTTGAACCTGAGATATTAACATACAATCTCCATTTCAGAGTTGTTGAAGAGGAGGCTATCGTATTAAATCTATCCAGAGCGAGTGTTATTTTCTTTTTCCTCCATTGAGTCTTAAGATTCGATGGGGGTTCTTCTCTCTCGGCTTGTGCTACCAAGGTCAACTAGGGCTTAATAGTTTCGATGTTCTCGATTCTCTCACTGAATCTGAAAGGATATGCACCAAGAATGTTTTATTTTGGAAACATGCTAGTAGATAAATGGATCAATGATGCTCGATAAATATGAGCTTGGGGAAAGAGCAATTTACAATTATTTTATCTTGATATTTTTCTAGGTACAATTAAACATTGTTCCTTTACATAACGGTTTAATAACAATAACATAAACTCAAATCTGGATTAACTCAACCATGCAATACCTAAGGAGATATCAATGCTAATATATATATATATATATATATCATAATTTCGAAGGTATCCATACGGAAATAATTTTAACACTACCAAACGAAATCGATGATTACCGTAACCGAAGGCGATGATTTCGATGATGTTCTTCCACACTTGTGCTCCATCCATCTCCCAAATTGCTAATCATGCAGACTTCATCGATACCTCCCAGCAAACGCTAAGGGTACTCTTCTTCCCTCTTAAGCCCCGAAGCCCCAAATGGGCTATGCACACAAAACCAGAGAAAAATATAGCTCCCAGCTTGCCTCGCAAGGTCGAGCTACCACTCTCTTTTTTGAGTTTGGTATCCCAACTCCCACAAGAAAAATCAATCAAAGAAATGTCGTCATCATAACTTTATGCATACAAGACAGGATACATTCCTCCTCTCAACCATTTCCTTTATAGATTTTTTTTAGTGACAACTTTTCATTTGCACATTTAATTCATTTATTTAATAATTTAATTAGGAATTACTTCCCCCATACACTTGTCACTTGTTCCCTTAGTTGAACTAATAAATACATAACTTAATTAAATTAAATGTCAATTTCCCTCACCCATTCTAAAAGCGCTCCTAAAATTACTCCTAGATGTCCCTTTATTCCCTCTATTTCCTTTTTAATGATTAACGTCTTTCTAAAGCTTAGTTTTGTTTAATTTAGGAAACTTCTTTAGTTAGACTGGACCAGATTCATTTCTATGCTTCCACATTCCTTTTTACATTCATTTCCTTTCTTATCTTAGTTTCCAATTTGGTATTTCTTGCACATAATCATACAATTAATCTTTAGATAAAATATTTCTCTTTTAATTCTTCACTTGATTTTTCTTCATCCCCCTTTTATTAATTTGTTATTTAGTTTTTAGTCTTCTTGCCCTATTTAGACTTAGGATTAATTCTTAACTAAGCTTAGAATTTTTAAGGGGATTTTATAATGAATAAAAATTACTCATTTAATAGTTTTTTTAAGGTCAACCATGTCAAAACAATTATTGTTTTCTGGGAACCTAGGTTTATTGACTCACCATTATTAAAATCACGACATGCCCTTCAAGACGCACTCTGTGCTCCAAGGGTGCCACTCGCCTTTATTCAAGTTTTAATTTTGTGACGTGCCCTTCAAGACGCACTATGTCCTCCAAAGGTTCCACTCGCCTTTGACTGATTTTGGTACTTGTCCAACCCTTGGAGTCAATACTCCATCAGGTGACCTTGTGAGAGACTAAGGGCCTCTAAGGAATAAGGACCCTACCTTACTTCACGCCCCTTATAATCTTAGTGAGTGACTGTCTCAATATGCCCTCATAACATCGTGGATCTCTCAAACTAGGTAATCGTTAACCTACAGTTCGAGCCACGACGGGAGTGCTAGTAGGCTATGGCAGGGTTGATGCCACACCTCTCCCTCAATACCTAGTTGTTGCACATGGCCCCTTTACTCCTTATGTGAGTATGATTAGAGTTCGATCATCAACCTATATCCATCAATGAAACACTATCAACGATCTATAAACAACATCATAATATACCCAATCATATGTCACATATGCATAAATAGAAATACCCAAACCATATACAGTCGACTCCCTGACTCGATCTAGAGTCCAAGGAGGTCCATTGATCCCATCAACATCCTTAATCTGTTGAGTGTCCTGCACACTTAAGAGAAACCCGTCAATAACACCTACCTATACATAGATATCAAATAACATAACATATTAATCCAACAACATCATCATCTAAATACATAAGAGAAACAAACAACCATATACAAAACCGGATGACTTGTCGTAAGTTTCCTCAAAAGAATAAGTCAAATCATGTGCGTGCAAGAGCCGGATGTTACATACAGCCCCTCTTGGTTTCAACTTTGGCCTGATGTTTCACAGTATATGTGCAGTAATAAAGTATCTGGCAAGATCTAATATGTCTAACTATCAAACAAAAATGGAAAATGTTGGTGTATATCATATGTGTCCTCCAAGGTAGCCGAGTGTGGACTATAATTGTCCCACTGGACCTTGAACTGATTGACTGTTCGATGCTGTCAATTTCGAATGCGATGGTCTCGAATGTGGATTGGCTCCATCGTGAGTGCACCCTCATATGAACCTGCAAGGAACTCGTGTCAATCACATGCGTAGGATCACCAACATAAAGTCGCAAATATATACAAGATAAACATAATGCAACACCTCAAAGAATGAGGCACAGCTAGTTCATAGGCCAATCTTCTTAATTATGGTTAACATGACGTGCATTGACATAAATCTTTTGTCGATCTTACACTTCCTTAATACTTGGTCTTATCATTTGCAATTGTTCTTCCATTTCTTGGACCGCTTATGTTCCTACTAGGACCCTATCCTTAAGTCGATCCCAGCTCAAGGCGTCTGACACGGTCACCCGTAAAGAAACTCAAAGGGTGCCATCTTAATGGTTCTTTAATAGTTGTTGTTGTAAGCCAACTCTACCAGTGGAAAGAAATGTTTCCAATGCTTATGTTGGTCCATCACATACATACACAACATATCATCCAAGATTTGGTTCGTTCCTTCTGCCTGCCCATCTGTCTCCAGGTGATATGTGGTACTAAAGTTAAGTTGGGTTCCCAAGGCCTCTTGGAAGCTAGTCCAAAATCATCATTTAAATGTCGATCCTTGATCAGACATGATCCTCTTAGGCACTCCATGCAATCTCCCACTCTCGCTAATATAAACTCTAGCTATTTTTGGTGCCTGATACGTCATGCGCACAAGGATAAAATTTGCAATCTTCATCAGAGTGTCTACTACCACAAAAATCGAGATGTGCTTCCTTATCGTCAGCGAAAATCCAACAATAAATTCCATCGAAACGACTTCCCATTTTGATTTTGGAATAGCATGTGGCTGTAGTAATCTAGCTGGATGTCTATGTTCAGCCTTAACTTGTTGACATTATAGACATGTCTCCTTGTAGCTACCTATGTCTGCCTTCATTCCCTTCCAGAAGAATAAGGGATTAAGGTCTGCCTCATCTTCATGACTCCTTGATGAGCCAAGTATACTTCTCTATAAGCTTCGCTTAATATCATACTTCTCAGATCGTTGTTAGGAGATACAAAAATGTGATTATTATATCTCATTAATCTGTCATTTTCCACGATAAAACCCTCAAATTTTGGTACCAACATGGTGTCTCGTTCACTATTTTCCTTAACCTTTTTATACCTGTCATCGTCGCTCTGTATAGTTAGAATATTTTCATGAAGATTCGTTTGAAGAGGTATCACCAAAAATATGTGTGGTCTCCAACTCAACGCATATGCCACTATGTTCATTGTTCCTTTTATGTAGGTAATCTCAAAATTGTACTCGCTAAGAAGTTCTGAACAACACCTTTGTCACGCGTTCAAGTCACTTTGCGTAAACATGTGCTACAAAACACAATGGTCTATTTTCAGATCGAATTTCCATCCAATCAGGTAGTGTCTCCACACTCTCAAGGAATACACAATGGTCAATAACTGCAAATCATGCATTGCATAGTTCTACTCATGATTTCTTAACTTCCTTGAGATGTAAGAGATCACTTGACTGTCTTGCATCAAGACTTTGCCTAAGCCTTCCTAGGATGTGTTTGTGCATACAAATAAGTCCTCGTCCATGTCAGGGACTTTTAGTATCGACTCTGTCGTCAAAATTTTCTTGAGCCTTCGAAATGCTTTCGTGCATTTCTTGGTCCATACAAACTTCTTGTTTTTCTTCTGCAATGCCATAATTGGATTTAGTATCTTCGAAAAACCTTTGATGAATTGTCGATAATATCCAGCTAAACCAATGAAGCTACATACTTCAGGTATGTTTGTCGATGCAGACCATTCCATAAAAGCCTCTACCTTCATTGGATCCACAAAGATACCCATCGGTGATAACATGCCCTAAATAATGAATCCTCGATTGATAAAAAGAGAATTTTGACAGTTTCCCGTATAATTTTTTCTCTCGTAAACACTGTAGTACCAAGCGCAAAATTTCATCATGTTCTTCTGTTGTCCGAGAATATATCAATATGTCATCAAATAATACTTAAAAAAACTTGTGCATGTATTCACGGAACACCCCATTCATCAAGCTCATGAATACCCTTGGGGCGATTGTCAGTCCAACGGTAAAACAGTAACTCGTAATGTCCAACCCTCATATTGGATGCAATCTTAGGAATTTATTCCTCCTAGATCCATAACTGGTGGTATCCTAATCTCAAGTCGATATTTGAATACACCACCACGCCTTTCATTTGATCAAACAAATCATCTATTTTAGGCAACGGATGTTGGTTCTTGATTGTTGCCTTGTTCAATTAACGGTAGTCAATGCAAAGTCTCCACAACCCATCCTTCTTCTATATCAAAATAACAATCACACCCCAAGGTGAAACACTTGGATGTAATTCCTGGGTCCAACAACTCCTTTAGTTTCAGTTTCAACTACTGTCACTAAAGGGTTGACATCCGATAAGGTGTTCTTTCTACTGATTTAGTTCTAGGTTTTAAGTCGATGGTAAATTCCATATTTCCTTCGGGTGGAAAACCTATTAACTCCTCTGGGAACTCGTCTGCAACTCTTGTACTATTGGAAGATTTTCTAATCCTTCTGTCATTCCTTAGTCGTTCAATGATAAGAATGCATAGGACTTGCATCATTGTGCATGCTCTTCTATAGTACCTAGTTCTATCCAAAACCAAAAGTTTTGTCGGTGATTGTGTCTGATGTCTCGAGCACAGTGGATTGGTGCTCGGCCTATAGGTTATTCACTGTAGCATAAATCTTATGGGCCTTTACCAATCTCCAACTATAGTGGGTCCTGTTGATCCAACCATTGTGGCCCTCTCAACCGAATAGTTTCACTAGTAAAGTGGCTCTCCACCAGTCCAACATCCGGTCTTTGGTTCAGTACTCCTGGTCCCCAAAGTAGAAGTTGTTGGCCCACCAACCTAAAACCCTGGTCTCTTCCGCTGAATAGGCCTAACGATTATTGTTGCTAATGTGGTGGTCCCTTATGGGGAGTTCCCCAATGGGGATCCAGTCGTCGAGATGTCGTGAATGAATATCCTCTCAATGTATCCCAATACCTTGAAGAAAGTCTTGCTGCAGTCTGATGTTGTTGCACATCAGACGTCTCATGTCCTGTCGGTCTCACATGAGTCTTTCTCTAACCCCCATTGATCAACTCTTCCTCAAATATGAGGGCCTTCTGGACTGCATCGTGCAACATTTGAGGCATTAGGATCCTCACTTTCGCATGGATGTTGACATTTAAGGCCATCACAAACTTGTTGACCTTCAACTTATCCATGCTTAGAGGTAGAGCATACCTAATCAACTCCAATAAATGAGCCTCGTACTTAGGCATCGTATGACTGCCCTGTTGCAAGGTGTTGAACTCATTGAGCTGGAGCTCAATGAATTCCTCTGACAATTACCTTTCCCAGAACCGCTCCTCGAATAGTTCACATGACATGTCTTCAGCGACTATGTTTAGGTGTAGCAGGAGTGTCTTCCACCATAGAAGAGTGCTCCCCTTATGCTGAAAGACCACCATGCAAACTTTCATGTTGGAGGTGTAGTAGCGAAGTGCGAAACAGATCGCCAAGTTCTCTAACCATGCCTCGACAATTGCGTCATTCGTGGAACCCAAGAACTAGAAAACTTGATTTTCTAGAGTTCTCTGTGAACTCTACCAACACTGAATGTGGCATGCTCTAGACCCTCAGGGGGTACAAGCACCCTGTCCTAATCTCTCCCATATGGTTAATCAAGGCCTCTGACATTTCCCTAGAAGGACCTTGTCAGATCATCCACATCCCTTACAGTAATCGGCTCCTGCCCTGTGGCTTTATCTTCTCCTTAGGGGTTAGACCCCTAGGGCGCAGGCGCTTCTGGAGGCGTTTCACCTCCTCCCCTAGCACCACGTTGTGAACCTCTGCGACGTCGTCTAACCATGATTACCACATGGATAGGTTAAAATTTTAAATAGCGCAAAGTTATTAATCAAGTGTATAATACAACGGAAGGCATGACGATCCGCAGTCCCATTGTTGAACCTGCTCTGATACCATATGTAATGGCCCTCAGTTACGCCTAAGAAAATCGAAGCATAAAGGTAAGAATTATTTTTTTTGCATTAAGAAATTAACATCAATACATGATCACAATAGCACCTAATCAACAACATCATAAGTAAAAGAAATACCAACTACTCATCAAGGAAATCACTAACTACACATTCAACACGTCAACAAAGGATAGCGACACATAAGCATACATAGTGTAGCAGATTAGGACATCAATATTATATTGAAATAAATTATGACAACTTTCAATCAGACAATGAATGAAAACGATTACCCACCCAACCTACCCTGCAAGGTTAGGACCTCCAGGACACATAAGCAACGCTCAAGCCCAGGTTCCAATTGATTTTAACCATTTAAGATCTCAGGGCTGGAGTCTGTTCTGAGGAACAAGGAGGTGTCTACATCCCACTAACACAATCAAGTCAAAACTAACTATGATAAATCAACAACATCAACGATAATCAATTTCATCAATCCATCAATCCTAATTCACAATTAAACATGGAGCACGGGTAACCATCATTGTTGTCAGTCATACATCAACATTTAAATATCAGTTGCGCACGAGAGTAAACAATTCTAGAAAATTCACATGTCAACATAAATAATGGTGCAAGATTAATCATCAGTTATATTCATTGTACGAGGAATCAAACACAATTATAATTAATTCCAAGGTGCAAGGAAGAAGGACAAAGCAATCACACATCCACTTAAATTAAGGCGTGCAAGTAAACTTTATTACTAAACTAGTCATGCATCACCATTAATCAAATGTGCATGAGTAATCAAAGATAAAACATTGTACATACGTCATTATTCCAAGTGCAAGCAAACCAATTATTTAAGCACAACATAATCAAGGCGCAAGGCAAATATTAATTAATTTTTTATGGCGCCAATAGTAACTACACACATGTCCATCCACACATAGCTATATATATCATGTCACTTCAACACTCATAAGTCAATCATTATACTAAAAGCGCAAGAGAAATATATTTCTAACCCATCATAATATAATTTATAGGCCACAAATATTCATTTGCACACAACAAGGACAAAATTCCCATTCTTCATCATCATAATCGACATTCTAATCATCATTATCATAATAGACAATTCCAATCATCATTAGCATAATCAACAATTGCTATTCAACATTATCATAATCGACATTCTATTCAAAATTATCACAATCGACAATCCTAATCATCATTAACTTAATCGACCTTCTAATCATTGTTAACATTATTGCAACGCATGCCAATAATCTCATTGCTAAATTAAATAGCACATCAACAATAGTTCCATTAAGCAAGATTAAGAATCAACTACAATTTCATGATGCAAGAGTAATAACTTTGTAACCGATCATACCTCAACATTGAATACCTGGCGCTAGGGTGATCACCAATTATAGTATTATGACCAAATAAAAAAAACCAGATTAATTCACTTACCCACAAAGTCTCAAGATCTTAAATTCTAAAGAGCGAGAGCCTTGACTTGATACTTGCGCTTATTTCCATACAGTTATTTATATCCAAAGGTTAAATAATTAAGGGTTTTCTTATTTTATGTAACTCTTCTCAATAAAATAACAAAGGGATAGCTAGTCTCCCTTGGAAGGTAGTATTATCATTTATCCCTTACCGAATTAGGCTAGCCAGAATTTAATATA
Organism: Picea mariana; assembly: GCA_032191745.1. Classification (NCBI taxonomy): domain Eukaryota; kingdom Viridiplantae; phylum Streptophyta; class Pinopsida; order Pinales; family Pinaceae; genus Picea; species Picea mariana. The sequence goes on along the minus strand of JASDQU010103995.1, from coordinate 107,343 downwards.
AGCAAGGGATAATCCAGATCTTCTCAAGGGACTCGAAGGAAGTCAACCTCCTTAAGAAATCCTTAAGAATTCAACTACTCGAGTGACTTTAACTTAATGAAGATCGAATTTTAAAAAAAAGGAGGATTTGAGGTGCTTGCATTCTAGTCTAGGAGGATTTGAGGTGCTTGCATTCTAGTCTAGGAGGATTTGTAGGAAGGTCAACACCTTGGTGAAGTAAGGGAGTCTAACCCCTAGGTCTTTGCACACAAAAATATTGGTAAGGTTCAACCACCATGTTAACACTAAAGATCCTATTTAAACATCCCTACAAACCATGGAGGACTCTGGACAAGGGTTCCACTTAAGTTGCAAATTTAACTGAGATATTAATTAAACAAAAATTCACTTGAGTTGGCGTGATTCCCTTTGTAAGGGATCCAAAATAAAGGTATAAGGATCAATTATATCAAACCCTCACCTTAAACCTATCATTCCAAACTCCACTCTCTTTACAACAGTATCTCCCTTCAAAATACAAGGGTTTCAAATTTTCCTTGGGATAGGTGGTCGCAACTATACATGTTTCAAGTTAACCAAGTGTAAATGGGCATTGGTTTTCTGAAACGTCTGGTCCGATAGATCTCACCACCGAGTGGACAACCTTAGAGTGGTCGGATGAGCTCTTAAGAGGGCTATT
>JASDQU010103995.1:76862-97736 GCA_032191745.1 Picea mariana | reverse complement strand
AAGCCCTGGAGCCCCAAATGGGCCATGCACACAAAACCAGAGAAAAATATAACTCCCAGCGTGTCTCACAAGGTCGAGCTACCACTCTGTTTTTTGAGCTGGGTATCTCAACTCCCATAAGAAAAACCAGTCAAAGAAATTTTGTCAGCATACCTTTATGCATACGAGACAGGATACATTCCTCCTCTCAACCATTTCCTTTATAGATTTTTCTTAGTTACAACTTGTCATTTGCACATTTAATTCATTTATTTAATAATTTAATTAGGAATTATTTCCCCCATACACTTGTCACTTGTTCCCTTAGTTGCACTAATAAATAGATAACTTAATTAAATTAAATGTCAATTTCTCTCACCCATTCTAAAAGCGCTCCTAAAATTACTCCTAGATGTCCCTTTATTCCCTCTATTTCCTTTTTAATGACTAACGTCTTTCTAAAACTTAGTTTTGTTTAATTTAGGAAACTTCTTTAGTTAGACTGGACTAGATTCCTTTCTATGCTTCCAAATTCCCTTTTACATTCATTTCCTTTCTTATCTTAGTTTCCAATTTGGTATTTCTTGCACATAATCATACAATTAATCTTCAGATAAAATATTTCTCTTTTAATTCTTCACTTGATTTTTCTTCATCCCGCTTTTATTAATTTGTTATTTAGTTTTTACTCTTCTTTCCCTATTTAGACTTAGGATTAATTCTTAACGAGGCTTAGAATTTTTAAGGGGATTTAATAATTAATAAAAATTACTCATTTAATAATTTTTTTAAGGTCGACCATGTCAAAACAATTATTGTTTTCTGGGAACCTAGGTTCATTGACTCGCCTTTATTAAAATCACGACATGCCCTTCAAGATGCACTCTGTACTCCAAGGGTGCCACTCGCTTTTATTCAAGTTTTAATTTTGTGATATGCCCTTCAAGATGTACTATGTCCTCCAAGGGTTCCACTCACCTTGATTGATTTTGGTAGTTGTCCAACCCTTGGAGTCAATACTCCATCAGGTGACCTTGTGAGAAACTAAATACCTCTAAGGAATAAGGACCCTACCTTATTTCACGCCCCTTATAATCTTAGTGAGTGATTGTCTCAGACTGCCCTCACAACATCGCGGATCTCTCGAACTAGGTAATCATTAACCTATAGTTCAAGCCATGACGAGAGTGCTAGTAGGCTGTGGCAGGGCTGTTGCCACACCTCTCCCTCAATACCTAGTTGTTGTGCATGGCCTGTTTACTCCTTATGTGAGTCTGATTAGAAATCAATCGTCAGCCTATATCCATCAACAAAACACTGTCAACGATCTATAAACAACATCATAATATAACCAATCATATGTCACATATGCATAAATAGAAATACCCAAACCATATACAATTGACTCCTTGACTTGATCCAAAATACAAGGAGGTCCATTGATTCCATCGACATCCTCAATCTGTTGAGTGTCCTGCACACTTAAGAGAACCCCATCAATAACACCTACCTATACATAGATATCAAATAACATAACATCTTAATCTAACAACATCATCATCTAAATCCATAAGAGAAGCAGACAACCATATACAAAACTAGATCACTTGCTCGTAAGTGTCCTCAAAAGAATAAGTCAAATCATGTGCACACAAGAGCGAGATGTTACATACACCCCCTCTTGGTTTCAACTTTGGCCTGATGTTTCACAGTATATGTGCAATAATAAAGTATCTGACAATATCTAATATGTCTAACTATCAAACAAAAATGGAAATTTTTGGTGTATATCATATGCATCCTCCCAGGTAGCCGAGTGTGGACTATAATTGTCCCACTGGACCTTGAACTAATTGAATATTCAATGCTATATATTTCGAATGTGATGGTCTCGAATGTGGATTGGCTTCGTCGTGAGTGCACCCTCATCTGAACCTGCAAGGAGCTTCTGTCAATCACATGCATAGGATCACCAACATAAAGTCACAAACATATACAAGATAAACATCGTGCAACACCTCAAAGAACGAGGGACGGCTAGTTGATAGGCCAATCTTTTTAATTATGGTCAACATGACGTGCATCGACATAAATCTTCTATCGATCTTGCACTTCCTTAATACTTGGTCTTATCATTTGCAATTGTTCTTCGATTTCTTGGACTGCTTCTGGTCCTACGAGGACCCTATCCTTAAGTCGATATCAGCTCAAGGCATTTGACATGGTCACCCGTAAATAAACTCAAAGAGTGCCATCTTAATGGTTCTTTGATAGTTGTTGTTGTAAGCCAAATCTACCATTGGAAAGAAATATTTCCAATGCTTCTGTTGATCTATCACATACATACATAACATATCTTCCAAGATTTGGTTCGTTCCTTCTGTCTGCCCATCTATCTACAGGTGATACGTGGTACTAAAGTTAAGTTGGGTTCCCAAGGCCTCTTGGAAACTAGTCCAAAATCATCTTTTAAATGTCGATCCTTGATCGGACACGATCCTCTTAGGCACTCCATGCAATCTCCCACTCTTGCTAATATAAACTCTAGCTATTTTTGGTGCCTCATATGTCATGCGCACAGGGATAAAATTTGCACTCTTCATCAGAGTGTCTACTACCATGAAAATTGAGACGTGCTTCCTTGTCATCAACGGCAATACAACAATAAATTCCATCAAAATGACTTCCCATTTTGATTCTGGAATAGCATGTGGTTGTAGTAATCCAGTTGGATGTCTATGTTCATCCTTAACTTGCTGACATTATAGACATGTCTCCACATAGCTACCTATGTCCACCTTCATTCCCTTCCAAAAGAATAAGGGCTTAAGGTCTGCCCTCATCTTCGTGACTCCTTGATGAGCCAAGTATACTTCTCTATGAGCTTCTCTTAATATCATACTTATCAGATCGTTGTTAGGAGATACATAAATGCGATTATTATATCTCATTAATCTATCGTTGTCCACTATAAAACCCTCAAATTTTGGTACCAACATGGTGTCTCGTTCGCTATTTTCCTTAACCTCTTTATATCTGTCATCGTCACTCTGTATAGTTAGAATATTTTCATGAAGATTCGTCTGAAGAGGTATCACCAAAAATATGCATGTTCTTCGACTCAACGCATCTACCACTATGTTCATTGTTCCTTTTGTGTAGGTAATCTCAAAATAGTACTTGCTAAGAAGTTCCGAACAACACCTTTGTCGCACGTTCAAGTCACTTTGCGTAAACATGTGCTACAAACCACAATGGTCTATTTTTATATCGAATTTCCATCCAATTAGGTAGTGTCTCCACACTATCAAGGCATACACAATGGCTAATAACTCCAAATCGTGTATTACATAGTTCTGCTTGACATGCTTTCTTAACTTCCTTGAGATGTAAGTGATCACTTGACTATCTTGCATCAAGACTCTGCCTAAGCCTTCCTGGGATGTGTCTGTGCATACAAATAAGTCCTCATCCATGTCAGGGACTTTTAGTATTGACTCTGTCGTCAAAATTTCCTTGAGCCTTTGAAATGCTTCCGTGCATTTCTTGGTCCATACAAACTTCTTGTTTTTCTTTTGCAATTCCATAATCAGATTTAGTATCTTCGAAAAACCTTTGACGAATCGTCGATAATATCCAGATAAACCAATGAAGCTACATACTTTAGGTACATTCGTCGATGCAGGCCATTTCAGAATAGCCTCTACCTTCATTGGATCCACAACGATACCTTCATTGGAGATAACATGCCCTAAATAATGAATCTTTGATTGATAAACAGATCATTTTGACAGTTTCCTGTACAATTTTTTCTCTCGTAAATATTGTAGTACCAAGCGCAAAATTTCATCATGTTCTTCTATTTTCTGAGAATACATCAAGATGTCATCAATGAATACTTGAAAAAACTTGTGCATGTATTCACGGAACACCGCATTCATCAATCTCATGAATACCCCTGGGGCGATTGTCAGTCCAACGGTAAAACAATAAATCGTAATGTCCAACCCTCTTATTGAATGCAGTATTAGGAATTTATTCCTCCTATATCCATAACTGGTGATATCCTGATCTCAAGTCGATATTCGAATACATCGTCGCACCTTTCATTTGATCAAACAAATCATCTATTCTAGGCAACGGATGTTGGTTCTTGATTGTTGCCTTGTTCAATTAATGGTAGTCAATGCAAATCCTCCATGACCCATCCTTCTTCTATATCAAAATAAAAATCACATCGCAAGGTGACACACTTGGATGTAATTCCTGGGTCCAACAACTCCTTTAGTTTCAGTTTCAACTCCTGTAACTTAGGGGTCGACATCCGATAAGGTGTTCTTTCTACTGGTTTAGTTCTAGGTTTTAATTCGATGGTAAATTCAATCTTTCCTTCAGGTGGAAAACCTAGTAACTCCTCTGGGAACTCATCTGCAAATCTTGTACTATCGAAAGGTTTTCTAATCCTTCTATCATTCCCTAGTCGTTTAATGATAAGAATGCATAGGACTTGCATCATTGCACATGCTCTTCTATAGTACCTAGTTCTATACCAAATTTTTTGTCGGTGATTGTGTCTGATGTCTTGAGCACAGTGGATTGGTGCTCGGCCTGGAGGTTATTCATTGTAGCGTGAATCTTGTGGGCCTTTACCAATATCCAACTATAGTGGGTGTTGTTGATTCGACTGTTGTGGCCCTCTCAACTAGATAGTTGCACTAGTAAAGTGGCTCTCCACCCATCCAACATCCAGTCTTCGGTTCAGTACTCCTGGTCCCCAAAGTAGAAGTTGTTGGCCCACCAATATGAAACCCTGGTCTCTTCCGCTAAATAGGCCTAACGACTATTTCTGCTAATGTGGCAGTCCCTTATGGGAAGTTCCCCAATGGGGATCCAGTCATCGAGATGTTGTGAATGAATATTCTCTCAATGTATCTCAATACCTTGAAGAAATTCTTGCTGGAGTTTGATGTTGTTGCACATCAGACGTCTCATGTCCCATCGGTCTCACATGAGTCCTTCTCTGACCCCTGTTGATCAACTCTTCCTCAACTATGAGGGCCTTTTGGACTGCATCATGCAACATCTGAGGCATTAGGATCCTCACTTTCACATGGATGTTGACATTTAAGGCCATCACAAACTTCTTGACCTTCAACTTATCCATGCTCAGATGTAAAGAATACCTAATCAACTCCAAGAAATGAGCCTCGTACTTGGGCACCGTACGACCGCCTTGTCGCAAGGTGTTGAACTCATTGATTTGGAGCTCAATGAATTCCTCTGACAATTATCTTTCCTAGAACCGCTCCTTGAAAAGTTCACATGACATGTATTCAACGACTATGTTTAGTTGTAATAGGAGCGTCTTCCACCATAGAAGAGTGCTCCCCTTATGCTGAAAGACCACCATGCAAACTTTCATGTTGGAGGTGTAGTAGCAAGGTTTGAAGCACATCGCCAAGTTCTCTAACCATGCCTCGGCAGTTGCATCATCCGTGGAACCCAAGAACTAGAGAACTTGATCGTCTAGAGTTCTCTGTGAACTCTACCAACACCGATTGTGGCACGCTCTAGACCCTCAGGGGGTACAAGCACCCTATCCTAATCTCTCCTAGATGGTTAATCAAGGCCTCTAACATTTCCCTGGAAGGACCTTGTCAGATCATCTGCATCCCTTATAGCAATCAGCTCCTGCCCAATGGATTTTCTTCCCCTTAGGGGTTAGACTCCTAGGGCGCAGGCACTTCTGGAGGCGTTTGACCTCCTCCCTTAGCACCATGTTGTGAACCTCCGCGACGTCGTCTAACCATGATTACCGCATGGATAGGTTAAAATTTTAAATAGCGCTAAGTTATTAATCAAGTGTATAATACAACAGAAGGCATGATGATCCACAGTCGCATTGTTGAACCTGCTCTGATACCATATGTAATGGCCCTCAGTTACGCCTAAGAAAATTGAAGCATAAAGGTAATATTTTTTTTTTTTGCATTAAGAAATTAACATCAATACATGATCACAACAATGCCTAATCAACAACATCATAAGTAAAATCAGTACCAGCTACTCATCAAGGAAATCACTAACTATGCATTCAATACGTCAATGAAGGATAACGACACATAAGCATACATAGCGTAGCAGATTAGGACATCAATATTATATTGAAATAAATTACGACAAATTTCAATCAGACAATGAATGAAAACGACTACCCGCCCAACCTACCCTGCAAGGTTAGGAACTCCAGGACACATAAGCAATGCTCAAGCCCAGGTTCCAACTGATTTTAACCATTTAAGATCTCAGGGCTGGAGTTTGTTCTGAGGAACAAGGAGGTGTATACATCCCACTAACACAATCAAGTCCAAACTAACTATGATAAATCAACAACATCAACGATAATCAATTTCATCAATCCATCAATCCTAATTCACAATTAAACATGGAGCATGGGTAACCATCATCGTTATCAGTCATACATCAACATTTAAATATCGGCTATGCATGAGAGTAAACAATTCTAGAAAATTCACATGTCAACATAAATAATGGCGCAAGATTAATCATCAGTTATATTCATTGTACAAGGAATCAAACACAATTATAATTAATTCCAAGGTGCAAGGAAGACTGACAAAGAAATCACACATCCACTTAAATTAGGGCATGCATGTAAACATTATTACTAAACTAGTCATGCATCACCATTAATCAAATGTGCATGATTAATCAAAGATAAAACATTGTACATACGTCATTATTCCAAGTGCAAGCAAACCAATTATTTAAGCACAACATAATCAAGGCGCAAGGCAAATATTAATTAATTTTTTATGGCGCCAATAGTAACTACACACACATCCATCCACACATAGCTATATATATCATGTCTCTTCAACACTCATATGCCAATCATTATACTAAAAGCGCAAGAGAAATCTATTTCTAACCCATCATAATATAATTTATAGGCCATAAATATTCATTTGCACATAACAAGGACAAAATTCCCATTCTTCATCATCATAATCGACATTCTAATCATCGTTATCATAATAGACAATTCCAATCATCATTAGCATAATCAACAATTGCTATTCAACATTATCATAATCGACATTCTATTCAAAATTATCACAATCGACAATCCTAATCGTCATTAACTTAATCGACCTTCTAATCATTGTTAACATTATTGCAAGGCGTGCCAATAATCTCATTGCTAAATTAAATAGCAGATCAACAATAGTTCCATTAAGAAAGATTAAGAATCAACTACAATTTCATGATGCAAGAGTAAGAACTTCGTAACCGATCATACCTCAACATTGAATACCTGGCGCTAGGGCGATCACCAATTATAGTATTACGACCAAATAAAAAAAATATATTAATTCACTTACCCACAAAGTCTCAAGATCCTAAATTCTAAAGAGTGAGATCCTTGACCTGATACTTGCACTTATTTCCATACAATTATTTGTATCCAAAGGTTAATTAATGAAGGGTTTTCTTATTTTAAGTAAGTCTTCTCAATAAAGTAACAAAGGTATAGCTAGTCTCCCCTGGAAGGTAGTATTATGATTTATCCCTTACTAGATTAGGATAGCCAGAATTTAATATAAGCAAGGGATAATCCAGATCTTCTCAAGGGACCCGAAGGAAGTCAACCTCCTTAAGAAATCCTTAAGAATTCAACTACTCGAGTGACTTTAACTTAATGAAGATCAAATTTAAAAATAAATGAGCATTCGAGGTGCTTGCATTCTAGTCTAGGAGGATTTGTAGGAAGGTCAACACCCTGGTGAAGTAAGGGAGTCTAACCCCTAGGTCTCTACACACGAAACTATTGGTAAGGTTCAACCACCATGTTAACGCTAAAGATCCTATTTAAACATCCCTACGAACCATGGAGGACTCTGGACAAGGGTTTCACTTAAGTTGCAAATTTAACTGAGATATTAATTAAACACAAATTCACTTTAGTTGGCTTGATTCCCTTTGTAAGGGATCCAAAATAAAGGCATAAGCATCAATTATATCAAACCCTCACCTTAAACCTATCATTCCAAACTCCTCTCTCTTTACAGCAATATCTCCCTTTAAAATACAAGAGTTTGAAGTTTTCCTTGGGATAGGTGGTCACAACTATACATATTTCAAGTTAACCAAGTGTAAATGAGCACTGGTTTTCTGAAACGTCTGGTTTGATAGATCTCACCACCGAGTGGACAACCTTAGAGTGGTTAGATGAGCTCTTAAGAGGGCTATTAATTGGGAAAATCTAGATGGTAATATATATATAGTTCATCAAATTCATTGGGAGGGCAGCGGTCACCCAATCCAACCAACCAGAGTTCGTGCTCTCAAGTAAATCCTTCCCCAAGACCCCAATTGGTATGGCTCCGCACAGATAGAGCAACCACGAGGAACTACGGTGTGTTGGGAGAGGTGCAACAATGAGTTAAAGGGATTGTGCCCAGGTAGTGCAGCAACAATGGAACTGTGGCCGCGTTGGATATTCTTGTTTGGCACTTAAAAGGAACCCACGTGATTGGGTTTAACCAAGAACCAATTTCTCAGTGGGAGAAAATTGAAAGAGATCACATGCCCCCTACTATTTCTTAAATGTATGATCTGGTGGAAGCTACGCAATTACAGTTTGAGTGTGGTGCATGTGGGTAGCACTAAGTTAATAGAACACCACTAGTCTAGAGAGAGAACACACAACTGGTGACCTTTGCTTCTGGTTATCAATGTCACAATTAGATTGGAAGGTCTGGATTGAATACGGTGCAAGGGTGGCGACACATGTATAGATCGTGGTGGAAATTGTGGTGCTTCATGAACCTACCACAAGTGTTGAACCCGATATCTTAACATACAATTTCCATTTCATAGTTGTTGAAGAGCAGGCTATCGTATCAAATCTATCCAGTGCGAGTGGTGTTCTCTTTGTCCTCCGTTGAGTGTTAATATTTGATGGGGGTTCTTCTCTCTCGGCTTGTGCTACCAAGGTCAACTAAGGCTTAATAGTGTCGCTATTATGGACTCTCTCACTGAATCCGAAAGGATATGCACCGAGGATCTTCGATTTTGGAAAGATGCTAGTAGATGAATGGATCAATGATGCTGGATAAATATGAGCTTGGGGAAAGAGAAATTTACAATTATTTTATCTTGGTCTTTTTCCAAGTTGGGATTAAGTCATTGTCGACTATGGTACAATTAATCGTTATTTTGTTACGTAACGATTTAATAACATTAACATAAAATCAAATATGGATTAACTCAACCATGCAATACCTAAGGAGATATCATAATTTCGAAGGTATCCATAATGAGATAATTTTAACAAGACCAAACAAAATCGATGACTACCGTAATCAAAGGCGATGAAGTCGACGATGTTCTTCCACGGTTGTGCTTCATCTAACTCCCATATTCCTAACCATGTAGACTTCACTGGTACCTCCCAGCCAACGCTAGGTGTACTCTTCTTCCCCCTTATCCTCTCGAGATGCAAAGGGGTCATGCACAAAAAACCAGAGAAAAATCTAGCTCCCAGCTCACCTTGCAGGGTCGAGCTACCACTCTATTTTTTGAGCTGGGTATCCCAACTCCCACAAAAAAAATCAGTCAAAGAAATTTCGACAGCATAACTTTACGCATACCAGTCATGATTCATTCCTCGTCTCAGTCATTTCCTTTATAGAATTTTTTTTAGTGACAACTTGCCATTTGTACATTTAATTCGTTTATTTAAGAATTTAATTAGGAATTATTTCCCCCATACACTTGTCACTTGTTCCTTTAGTTTCACTAATAAATCCATAATTTAATTTAATTAAATGTCAATTTCCCTCGCCCATCCTAAAAGCGCTCCTAAAATTACTCATAGTTGTCTCTTTATTCCCTTTATTTCCTTTTTAATGACTGACGCCTTTCTAAAACTTAGTTGTGTTTAATTTATGAAATCTCTTTAGTTAGAGTAGACTAGATTCCTTTCTATGCTTCCACGTTCCTTTTTACATTTATTTCCTTTCTTATCTTAGTTTCCAATTCAGTATTTCTTCCACATAATCATATAACTAATCTTTAGATAAAATATTTCTATTTTAATTCTTCACTTGATTTTTCTTCATCCCCCTATTATTAATTTATTATTTAGTTTTTAGTCTTCTTTCCCTATTTAGAATTAAGCTTAATTCTTAACTAGGCTTAGAATTTTTAAGGGGATTTTATAATTAATAAAAATTACTCATTTAATAATTATTCTAAGGCCAACCATGTCAAAACAATTATTTTTTTCTGGGCACCTAGGTCCATTGACTTACCTTTATTAAAATCGTGATGTGCCCTTCAAGATGCACTCTGTGCTCCAAGGGTGCCACTCGCCTTTATTAAAGTTTTAATTTTACGACATGCCCTTCAAGACGCACTACGTGCTCCAAGGGTGCCACTCGCCTTTGACTTATTTTGGTAGTTTTTCAACCCTTGGAGTCAATACTCCATCAGGTGGCCTTGCGAGAGACTAGGGGCCTCTAAGGAATAAGGACCCTGCCTTATTGTGTGCCCCTTAGAATATTCATGAGCGATTGTCTCGGTATGCCCTCATGGTATTGTGGATCTCTTGAACTAGGTAATCGTTAACCTAAAATTTGAGCCATGACAAGAGTGCTAGTAGGCTGTGGCACGACTTCTGCCACACCCCTCCCTCAATACATGGTTTTTGTGAATGGCCCCTTTACTCATGTGAGTCTATTTGGAAAGCAATCCTCAACCTACATCCATCAACGAAACACTGCCAACGATCCATAAACAACATCATAATATACCCGATCATATGTCACATATGCATAAATAGAAATACCCAAACCATATATAGTCCACTCCTTGAGTCGATCTAGAGTCCAAGGAGGTCCATTGATGCCATCAACATCCTCAATCTATCAAGTGTCCTACACACTCAAGGGAAACCCGTCAATAGCACTTGTCTATACATAGATATCAAATAACATGACATTATAATCCATCAATATCATCATCTAAATCCATATTCCAAAGTTACAACCATANCATGTTATTTGATATCATCATCTAAATCCATATTCCAAAGTTACAACCATATACAAAATCGGATCACTTGCACACAAGTGTCAAAGAATAAGTCAAATCATGTGCACGCAAGAGTTGGATGTTACAAGAGCATGAGGCAGGGAGGATGATGTAGATAAATTTTGTTTAGGTTTGCTTGCATAGTGAAAGGCTTGGCTGATTTGAGAGAGAGGGTAGCCATTGGACAGTAGATCCTTCTTTAGGTGGGATTTTTCAGGGGAAGAAATGTGATTGGCCCAAGTTTATGTCCAATGGATATTCTCTCTCTCAAATCAAACAATCATTTTGCTAGGCCAACAAAACTAAACCTAATTTATTAGCATCCTCCTCATTGCCTCGTGTTCTCCTCTCCCTACCCTACATTCAAGGAACTACTAATCTTATCTCAAAAATCCCAATGAAGAATAATATCAAAACTTTGTCCAAACCCTATAAAATCCTCAAACAATTGCTTAGAATTTCTAAAGAAAAATTTGATCCAATGCTAGGTCAAGGAGTTTACCAAATCTTGTGCTCTTGTGGAAAATATTGCATAGGTCAAACTGGAAGATCATTCAAAGCCCGTCTTAAAGAGGATATCATTGATACCCACAACCAAATCACAAAATTAGCTATCACCAAACACTCTTCTAAATCCAAACATCTCATATGCTTTAACCAAACCAAAATCTCAGCCTCAAACTCTTATTACTCCTCTCTCCTTATTCGGGAAGATCTTGAAATGGAAAAACACCCTAATAATTTTAATCTCAAAGATGACTATAAACTTATTCAATCTTGGAAACCCACCATTCACCACCTCGACCATTAAGCTTTATGTTTTTAATCATCGTTCTATTTTCATCATTGTCAACCCTTTCTTTGCTCGCAATCTATTGTTCCTCTTTTTCATTATTCACTTGTGGAAGCCTTAGTTGTTCTTGCTATATATCTACCCCTTTAATTATTTTTTGTTATTATGATCCTTATTGCCACTTTTTCACTTTTGCTAGATTTTTATCAATAATCTTTCTCAACCCTTAATACTCCACATTAACCCCTTCCTTAATTTTATCCTCAACTTAATATAGACCAAAGGCTAATTATATTTTCTTTGGTAAAAACATGAATTTATTGAGGGAATTTCAGTGTTACTTGTCTTTCCTTTCCGGATATTTGACCAAACTTAGGCAGTGAATTTGACGAAGGCATCCATTTGAAGGTACTAAAGGTGTTAATCATCTTTCCTCTCCCGAGATTTCACCAAACTTGGGCAGTGAATTTGGCGAAGCAGGTAAATTGATTCAACACAGTGGTGCGTAATGAATTAATGACCCAGTGAAACCTTAATGCATTTATTTTATGGGCCCAAGTACTCAAAATATTATTGGTTTTTTTTCTGTCCCATCTTGGTATTAGTGATAGAGTTGTACATAGAATTTTAGTTATTCGAAAAAATTAGAAAAAGGAGTATTTTAACTGATTATCTTTTTAAAATTATATATAATTTCTTGAATCTAAATTAATTCATATATGATTAAAATAGTTAAAAAAAATGACACGCAAATCAATAGTTCGATACCTCTACTTGAGCATTACCTGCCTTTGGATATAGGCCTAGAATTTCAAATTTATTTTATCTATCAAGTGGAAATTTAATGACGATCATTCATTTTTTATGTCCTTCATTTTACATTTTATCGAGACTTATGAGTTTCTAATTTTTTTGTGTTGTTATATCTAAATTTGAGTAGGATTCTTTTGTGTTATTGTATGTAAATTTGAGGAGGTCAATTAATAATGATATTTGTAGCTGAAGCCTCCTCTTGAAGTCATAAGTCCTAGGCAACATCTCATTCTTAAGGTACTTTTGGTTAACTAAGAGACATTTGTTTTTTCTTGGGGGATTCATCATCTTGTCCATGTCCATGGCTTCCTTGATCTTGAAAATTTTCAGGTTCCATCCCTGTAGTGACAATGAAAATCTCCGGTGGGAATGGAGCATCAAGGAACAAATCAAATATAATGCAATCCAACATAGATTCCAAACACATGACAAAATTGTCAAGATACAGGAATGATAAACCTGGATCAACAAGTAGAAGGGTGTTGTCATCAATATCTGAGGGATTCACCTCGGGCATCTTGGTTGAAATTGATGGGAAAAACATGAGAACAGAAATTGACAAGGAAACGAGTAAAAAATATTCACTATATGACTCCTCTTCATAACTGGAAACAATGCTTGGCTCCACCATCAAGGAGAAGAAATATTTTCTGGCTCGTTTCGTATTGAAAATATTCGATTTATAGAATTATATACCTAGCTAAACCTTCTATGCCACGCTCACTAAGAAAGTTGGGGCAAAGAAGCAAAGAAGCACATCCTCCCTCCTACCTAAATGTAAGTTTCAAAATGGAGGAAGAACATTTTTTGTGTCTTACACTAAGGACGAACCCTTACTTTTCTCCAATATATGGGTTAAATGTGATCCAACTAGATATTCAATTAACAATTAACATTGTATGCCAACTAGGAGTCTTGGGACTAATTAAATTTTGTTTAGTGTTATATTTACTCATCCAACAAACACATGTCCAATGCTCTACCTAGGTAGGTTACACACTATATCTCTAATAAACTAAGTACCTAGAATATATGACAGGTAAGCTATGAAGTTATGAAGTGGAGGGTCAATTTGACGAGTTGAGATTCTTGATGCCGATAAATGTTGACGTGTAGATTTTGTATCCACATGTCAAATACGTGTAAAAACCAACAAATCTTTACGATAAGGTCAAGGCAGCGACGTACTAGATGTTGAATGTATGTATCGATCTCTTGACCCTAGTGAATAAACAAAGTTATTGAGGTGATTTCCTTCCGAGGAAAGAAACAACCTCACCCCAAAAAATTAGTGAGGAGGAATTTGTTTGAAGGAATGGCATCGGGATTTTCTTTGAAGGAGTGGCGGAGCCTCCCATTATTGCGTCCAAGTTCTTTTATCAATTTGGGCATGCGAAACAATTCAACTTATTAAGATGAATTAGTTTTCCAACTTATTATAAATAGTTTTTTTTGTTTTGAATAATTTATTTATGATGAAATTATCACACTCACAAGTATGAAATGTACTTACTTGAAAATTTATATTTCTTTCCCTTTAAGATCATAAAAATCGATCCAACGAAACAATCAATCAACAAAGTTCTACTTTCCAAATCTCCATCAAATTTCATAATTTCATTATTTGAATAGTTCATATATTCATAACCTAATAGGTGAACTGTTAATAAAAAGAATGAATAAATAAAAAGTTTGGTTTCCTAGAAATTACAATTTTTTTTAGATTTCTGTAACGTTTGCTAAATTCATTTATTAATAAACTAAGTCTAAGAGATAAATCAAGAGGAGTGAGTAATTCATCTGATACATTCGTCTCCTCACCTATGAGGATAAATACAAGGGGTAAGGACACCTAAAAAACAATTAGCATTCAAGGACAATAATCACTTATAACTAGTATTAGAGTTGGTAGATGTTGGTGTAACTCCATGCAGGACGAAACTTGCAAGTGAAGGAGCATGTACAAGAAGGAAAAAGTTTTGATGAGTATTAAAAAGGGAATCTATTAATAAACTAAGGTCGAGAGGTATACTAAAGGGAGTGAACAACTTGTTCCATACATTTATCTCCTCTATTTTTGTTTCTAATTGAAGATATATCACAGCACGAATAAGTCCTTTTCAATTTACACCACAAAGTTATATCATATGACGAATAAATCATTTTCAATTTACACCACAAAGTTATGATTAGTCTAATATTGATGATTCACCATGCTCCTTCGGCCTCAACATCCATCCCGGTTTTGAGGAAGATGTAGAAGGTGCATGCAATTTGACTTACATAAAAATAAAATTTTCATGGCAATTGGGAAAAATCTGATAGAATAAATGCTCGTCGTGAAGATCTTGCAGCTTTGGAACACATAGTCATGACATCGGTCACCAAAAGGAGACAACACTTCTTATAACTACAAGACAGTTGTTATAACTATACATGATTTGTTGAAAATTTTCATATTCAATGAAAATTAGAATGGAGTGATGGTTGTTAGAAGTTTATTAATAGTATGGATGGATGATTGTAAATTATAAGACACTTCTTATAATTATATATGATTTGATGAAAATTTTCATATTCACTGAGAATGAGAATGGAGTGATGGTTGTTAGAAGTTTATTAGTAATGAGAATAAGAATGGAGTGATGGTTGTTAAAAGTTTATTAGTAGTACGTATGGATGATTGTAAAGTTATAATAAACCATATACATTTTGCAATAATATTAATGTTTTTTATATTGGATATAGAACTATATTTAAAATATAGATTGAATGGTATGTACTTTAATTTATAATTTGTTTTGTTGAAGATTGTAATGAAGAATTACATGCACATTCTCAAACGAACATTGAGAATTCTAAAAGCATATTGGGACTTCTAAAAGTACAATAAGTGCAATAATTTGAGGAGTAGAAGACCCCTTTCATGGTGAAATATATGTTAAAGAACAAATCATAATTAATTATATAATATTCATGATGTTAAAAAAATTTCAAAGTATAGTCATTTGCCTTGATGGATTGAGTTATAGGAAATTTGTTGGTACAAGTCATTGTTTCCTCATTGTAATAGTGCCTCCACTAGATAGTCTTTGTTTATCAAGTGGGGTGAAGATGTAGCCAATGAAAGGAAAACATTAAGGGATAACAAGATTGCTTTTCGTATTGAAATCCTATTTCCAAGAAAAGTAGATGAAGAGAATAAGACTAATTAAATGAGATAATGAAACGAAAAAAAGAAGAAGTTATAATCTAGGTAAAAGTTTCATTTTTCTACTTGATTGGACTCATTTGAACTCCATCTCATCAAGATTGATTTTCATATTGAAATCCTATTTCCAAGAAAAGTAGATGAATATAATAAGATTAGCACTAATTAAATAAAATAATGAAACAAAAAAAACTAATAATAATCTAGGTAAAAGTTCCATTGTTATAGACTCATTTGAACTCCATCTCATCCTCATCCATCCTTCTAGTTAGATGATAAAGGTGATGCCCTCTACCTATTTGAGATTGTGTTGATGTCCAATATCCAATTTTTCATGGACTATGGGGAGGATTAGTGAAAACACAACCCCAATGTTTAAAGCTCATTGGAGTTTTTTTTTCTTCCCACTCCTTATAATGGTTTTAATAAATAATTATTATAATTTACTTTTTTATGTTTAAATTGATTTTTTTGTTTATATGTTTTTTATGATATTACAAAATATCAAAAATATAAAATTAAATTAATATATACATAAAAAAATAATTAAGAGACAATTAAATCTATGAGTGTGGGTTATATTAGTTTTGATTTTTTGACCCGACAAAACAATAAGAATTAAAGGATATAAATTTAAAAGAATACTATAAAGACAAACACAATTTAAAAAGAAGAATATAACACAACAAAAACTACTTATTATCTAAGCAATCCAAAAATATTATCACTTAAATCAAAGGAGAAAAAGGATTCACTTTGAGAGTATTTCTATCAATATCAAACATCATTTGATTCTTTAAGTATTTCTTAATTTAATTTAATTTGTCTCTTTAGATCTTGACTTAAGAGTGACTTTGTAGGGAAAAATCAAATACTAGGTCACTCAAAGAATGAAATGAAATGTCAAACACCACCTAACTACGTTCTACCCCTCTCGCTTGCTCTTGTATCCATTTGAATAAAATATAATAAATAAATATAAACTAAATTTAAAATTTAAGGGTTTGCAAAAAAGTGAAATATTAAATAAGTAATATAATAATCATGCTTATGACTTTGGCGAAAACGCAAAAATGGGGAGACCAATCACCAAGGACAACCTAAAATAACCAATGTTATTATGGAAAAACATTACACAAACCTTGTGATTCCTCTTATAATACACTTGTCCCTCCTTTCATCACCTTAATCCTTTTCCTTTTCTAATCATATTAAAAAAAATGAAACTTTAAATTATCATACATAAAAATTTAATGCTAAATTTTATATTTAACTGAAACAATAATGTTTTTATGTCTTTGTTGTAATAATTAAACATAAATAGGTCAACATAAGTGAATGTTTTTTTCTCATGTTTGATTAGTTGCAACAAAAATCTAGAAAAACAATTTAGAAAAGTAATTAACTGTTGAAGAGTAGTTATTAGAGGCACATGCATAACTTATTAGAATATGGTGTAAAAAGATGAAATTCATGAAATCAAATTAGCTTATGAAATATATAACTTTTATTTGTGAAAGATTAATATAACTTAGAAAAATTCACTTTCTTTTAGCATCGGCATGTTATTTTTCTTTTAAAATATAATACATATGTTATTGTGGTGACCGAATTTTATCTACAATTGTACAAGTTCATTTCATGAAATTCCTCCATTTAGATACCAAACCGGTGTTTTACTATATATAGATAGATAGATAGATATATAGATAGATAGATAGATAGATAGATAGTCAAGCCTCGAAATTACAAGATCAAGCATTAAGAACAAATTTGAGGGTTCAAACATAATCAATAATTTTCTTTTAGTTTTTAGGTCTCTATATGTATTTGTCCATTGTTATCACAGGATTTGTATTTGTGTAAAGTCTCCACAAGATAAATGTTTGTATAACAATTGAAATTTTCTACCATTGTCACCTAAGCAGATACTTCCATTGTCTTACTGATGGAACGAATTCCAACACAAGGGAGGCTTCCCTAATAACCTCAAGAGATCAAGTAGAAAGATTAGCCAAGCCTACAACCCCCTATATTTCTCACTTAGATGTTAGTTCTAGGTCTAGGAGAGGTAAGCAAGAAGATGAGGTAATTGGTTCATCTATATGAGGCAATAAATAGTCCAAAGAATATATTAGACAATTACCAAGTTATATAGCTCATCAATGACCTCTAGACACTAGATAATCAATGAAACCAATTGTTGTTGCAAATTTATAGCAATAAGACAATGTATACAAATAATAGGAAAAAGAGCCCAGAAATATAGCAATTTAGTATAAGAATTAATACTTCAACAAGTGCAATAACATCCAATTTCTAGAGTATAATTCCGAGTAAATTTAGCCACAATTTTAGGTATGCAACAATTAAATTAAACCCCAGGGATTGTAGAAACCATTTATAACAAAAACAATAAATATCATTTGTTGTCTAGGGTTAGAGTTAGTAGAGTTAGTCAAATTTCTTTGAGAGAGAGAGAGAGAGAGCTAATTCTAAAAAATTTTCTTACCACCAGGATAGTTATATACTAGTTCTATTGACTTTCTAGGGATATGGAGTCAAGCATGCAAGAATTTGAAGAAAACAATGAACAAGAATGATGTTCCAAAACCTAAGGTGCAAAGACTCTTGAGCCTTGTGATTAAAACCTTCAATAAAGTGATATAAATGGTGCAAACCCTCTTGGGTCCTACATGTCATTTTCCCTCTTCTAACTAAGCTAGGTCAAGAATCAAAGGACTAAGATCAAAATCGTAATGTGAAAATCCTCTTAGAACTTATCCCTTTGAACCCTAGCAAGAGACTAGGTCTCTTAATGCTTTCATGAAAGCTTGGAAAAACAAAAGTATTAAGGAGAGAAATCCTTATGTCTCCTTCCTAGGGTTTTAATAGAACAAAGTAACATGGAGCAAGATATAAATTATCAATTATACCATGAGAAAACTTATCAACCTAGAGAAAATTACTTACTTATCCAAGTCACTACGCCAAAAGAAACCCTAGTTATAACAAGATTTCATTGAAGAAATGAAAAGAATCCACAAAAAATCCTACTCCAAAATGTTTGTACTAGATCCAAGAAGCCAAAGAGAGATAACAAACTTGTTAGAGCTCCTACTCGCAAGTTTGAGGGACTTGTGATGATGAAAATTGAATCCAATTGCTTCCTCTCTATATATGAGGTAACCAAGCAATAATTTGTCAACATTGTTGAGTAAACAACACTAATTCATGTTATAATTTGGGTCGACCCATCATAGTATCCTCTAAAATGTTAAAACATACAAATATTAAATCATAAAGCCACACTTGTGGTGATTTAAATCCTCCAATGGGATAGTAGTACCTCTCCAAGACCATGTTTCATCATATAAGGTGCAAGTTAGGTGGGAGAATTCCATGCCACATCTCAAGTCATCATGTGGTTTTCAAGTGGAAAACCAGCCCCAACATCTCCATCAAACCCTAGCATGATGTCATCATCAAAGGTACCAACATCAAAGCAGTAAAGGATGGTGTCCATGGTGGAGGAGGTGTGCATAATCTTTTCAAGATATTTAAGCAACACCAAGTACAATGTCTTGCATCAAGTAGTTAGGTGACGAGTGGATGCAGAGTACCAAATATGGGATACCTTCCCATAAGTGTGTTGCCATGACCATATATGTCAAAATCAAGCCCAACAGTCCATCATCCAAGGTTTAGAAGGTGTGAGAGAAAATATCTGATTGTGTTATAACCCTAATTTGCACCAGACATGCTTACCTGGCATCAGGCCATCTCAGATTCCTTCTTTGCCAAAACACTGCTGAACAACTCTTCTTAAAAACCCTTTTTATAAAAACCCACGCGCCCTACTCCATTATTGCACACATGTACACGCCAGTTGACCCAAGACAACCCACGTGTACCTACAAAATCACAGAAAAAGGAAATTTGTTGACGGAACACACAGCTTTGGGTAAGTTAACTAAACCTTCCGACCATGCATGGCCGGTCAGTTCACCAAATACCTAGCTTCTTCTAGCCTATAAAATAAGGGTGAGGGGTCCCATTTGAAAGAGGAGAATCATAGTAAAGAAACTATACCTGATTGAGCATTCCCTTTGTCCCAACCTTTAGCCATCCTTGTGCAAAGAGAAGTATAGAGAAACACAGTTGGAAGACAGTGGAAGAAGAGACCAGGATTAGGATCGAGGAGCAGTGGTCGACTTTATCATTGTAAGGTATCATTGTGAAGTTAATAAAATAATTTCTTTTCCCATCCCACCATATGAGATTGTCATTATTGGAATATTGATTGTATGATTGATTAAATCTCTAATCCGTTAATTCATAGATCAAATGCATGTGGACTTCTTTGTTTGTCTTTAGTGAATGCAGGTCAGCATTGGGAGGAGAGTTGCAGTCAAAGAATGACCATGTGCAAAAAGGGATCGACATCAAACATGAAAAATAAGGTATGCCAACTTAATCTTTTGAGCCTTGTATTTTCATATGAGTAATGGGGGTTTAGGCACAGGATGATGGTAAAAAGTAAGAATCTTTAGGTCATTTTTGCATGCATGATAAAACCCTTAGTGCTAGTCCGTAGGAAGGATTTCCCACCCACATAAGAATTGGAAACCATACTCGGGATCTCTAGGGTTTATGGGAATATTTTTTCTTGGCTATTTTTAAGAACTGGTTCCATTCCTTGTTTTTAAAGTTTCTCCAAAAGTCTGAGCTAACAGAGATTCTGGTCTTCCATACCAGTTATCTATGTTTCTTTTCTTGATTGCATTTTTTTTTCAAGACCCATAAAGGTACGTGCAGCCTGTATAAGGTCTACACACGTGTACCCATGCCCTACCTTCCCATAGCCCACATGTACACACTAGCTGAGGAAGTGTCACTCACGTGTATGATTTCATAAAATTTCTTTTAGAGAGGCAGTCATCCTCTCCCCTATCAT
>JASDQU010103995.1:62165-74412 GCA_032191745.1 Picea mariana | reverse complement strand
GTCCAAACATAATCAATAATTTTCTTTTAGTTTTTAGGTCTCTATTTGTATTTGTCCATTGTTATCACAAGATTTGTACTTGTGTAAAGTCTCCACAAGATAAATGTTTGTGTAACAATTGAAAGTTTCTACCGTTGTCACCTAAGCAGATACTTCCATTGTCTTACTGATGGAACAAATTCCAACACAAGGGAGGCTTCCCTAGTAACCTCAAGAGATCAAGTAGAAAGATTAGCCAAGCCTACAACCCCCTATATTTCTCACTTAGATGTTAGTTCTAGGTCTAGGAGAGGTAAGCAAGAAGATGAGGTAATTGGTTCATCTATATGAGGCAATAAATAGTCCAAAGAATATATTAGACAATTACCAAGTTTATAGCTCGTCAATGACCTCTAGACACTAGATAATCAATGAAACCAATTGTTGTTGCAAATTTACAGCAATAAGACAATGTATAAAAATAATAGGAAAAAGAGCCCAGAAATATAACAATTTAGCATAAGAATTAATACTTCAACAAGTGTAATAACATCCAATTTCTATAGTATAATTTCGAGTAAATTTAGCCACAATTTTAGGTATGCAACAATTAAATTAAACCCCAGGGGTTGTAGAAACCATTTATAACAAAAACAATAAATATTATTTGTTGTCTAGGGTTAGAGTTAGTAGAGTTAGTCAAATTTCTTTGAGAGAGAGAGAGAGAGCTAATTCTAAGACTTTTTCTTACCACCAAGATAGTTATATACTAGTTCTATTGACTTTCTAGGGATATGGAGTCAAGTATGCAAGAATTTGAAGAAAACAATGAACAAGAATGAGGTTCCAAAGCCTAAGGTGCAAAGACTCTTGAGCCTTGTGATTAAAACCTTCAAGAAAGTGATATAAATGGTGCAAACCCTCTTTGGTCCTACATGTCATTTCCCCTCTTCTAACTAAGCTAGGTCAAGAATCAAAGTACTGAGATCAAAATCGTAAGGTGAAAATCCTCTTAGGACTTTATCCCTTTGAATCCTAGCAAGAGACTAGGTCTCTTAATGCTTTCATGAAAGCTTGGAAAAAAAAAGTGTTGAGGAGAGAAAGCCTTATGTCTCCTTCCTAGGGTTTTACTAGAACAAAGTAACATGCAACAAGATATAAATTATCAATTATACCATGAGAAAACTTATCAACCTAGAGAAAATTACTTACTTATCCAAGTCACTATGCCAAAAGAAACACTAGTTGTAACAAGATTTCATTGAAGAAATGAAAAGAATCCACAAAAAATCCTACTCCAAAACGTTTATACTAGATCCAAGAAGCCAAAGAGAGATAACTAACCTTTTAGAGCTCCTACTCGCAAGTGTGAGGGACTTGTGATGATGAAAATTGAATCCAATTGAATCCAATTAAATTTTCTTTGATTTCTAAGAACCGATATCCCCATTTGAGGTTTATAGCATAAATCATGGTATCTTATGCGCTTAATATTTTATTTGTGCCTATCTTATGCTATTAATGTTTCTCTCAATTCTAACAACCAGTATCAGAGCATTATGATGTCTCTATTGGAAGAGGGTTATTGTGGCAGTTGAGTCAGCATGAAGAGAAGGCATGATCCAAATGCTAAGATGAAGGATATTGTTGTAGGCCCTCAAAATGAGTTCCATAATGAAGGTAACGCTTCCATCTCTCACTTTAAAGAAAACATTGTGGGGGTTAGTGGAGGCAAATTTAGAGTTGTATTCTTCAATAGGATTTCACCTCGAAGTGCATACCATTTTGACTAGGGTTTGACACATTATTCATTGGTGTTATATGAGATCAGAAGATATTTGTGTTCACAAATCTAAAGTAATGGGAGACTCTAAATGAAGAGGAAAAGCAAAAGTGATGGTGAGAAGAATTGTTAATTATCCTAGTTTTTCTATTGCCTTATGTTTTGGACACATGATGAGGCTAATCTTGATGTTGTTTTAAGACATTCAAATGCTTRTTGTACCTAAATTGMAATATATGTGTTTTTKAAAAGYAGGTGTGCATCMTCTAYTGTAGTCGACACCCYARAGTTTTTRGTCCAAKTTGTAYAGGATARCCTTAGGTAGSTTTGACTCCCYARGTTTGTTGTAAGCCTTGTTATTCRAGCAYACATGTAGCACRRYAGGGCATGGAGTCWTGCTTCTCATGCATATAGAGGATGTAGGATCAAGTGGTGGAATGAACCACTTAGATAGGTATAAGGGTGACAAGTGTACTCATATGCTAGTTTGATGTTTGAATCATAGAAGTTAAATCTTTGATTAAGAGGGAATGTGTAAAGTAATCTCAKAATGTGAAATGGTTGGGACCAAATTATGATTAAAGGGGAGTCTAACATGTCGATGAACCATGTASGTGAAAATGATTCCTAGAGAAGAGGATGGTACCCATGTATCTCATTAAATGAACTTATTTTTAATGGACATCAATAATCACTTTACCCAAGTCAAGTTTAAAGGGGAGATTGTTAGATTGATCTTGACTCAATGATAGAGTAGAAGATAATAATCATTAAATAGGTTTACCAATAGTGGTTTGAGAGCCCATGGTTTTCGTAACTCATGTTTCTTCCCATGGTATTTGATGCAATGAAGCCTATTTAAAGGCTTGAGATCTCCATTGTAAAATTCCTTGATTAACGGGTTTTGGCCTGGTCAATTAGGATGGTCAGTTAGGCCAAGGCTAATAGATCTATTAGGTATTGGTTTTCTTATCTTAGGGTTTTCAAGATAAATCATGGTGTCTTGTGTGCTTGATATTAGATCTATCAGGTGTTGGTTTTCCCGGTTTAGAGTTTTCACAATAAATCATGGTGTCTTGTGTGCTTGATATTTTATTTGTGCCTATCTTATGCTATTGATTTTTCTCTAGGTCCTAACATTAACTTTGGTTAGGTAGTGGTGGGAATTAGAAGTTTACGTTTTGAGGTTTAATAATTGGATGGCCTGCTTCGATTGCCTTGATGCTTGAGTTTTCTAGAAAACTCGTATCTTTTTTACTTCAACAATGCATACCCCTAATATTGAGCAAACTTTAATTTTGGGTTCTTGGAGGGTTAGCAACAAAGTCAATGGTTTTCTTTGCTATTGGGCCCTCTAATAACCCAAATCTACAATCAAGTTAAAGGTGTCCATACATACCAACGGTTGTCTTGATTCTCTGTGTAGAAAAATCTTGTGTTCTTAAGGTAGAATAAATATGCCTCGATGCACATGCAAGACTTTGAACAGTTTTGTATAATGCCTTTCAGGGTCACTGACTAGTTTTTTGGATATCAGGTTTTTGTAAGGTTTATGACTAGTTTACGATGACTCTACTATTTTTTTTAGATGGTTGATAGAAGTTATGACACACTTATCTTCTTATGACTATCTATTTGTATTGGAAAGTTACCTTTAATTCAATTGAATAGCAAAAAACGACTTTTTCCCTATGGAAAAACAAACATGCCTAGATGCACATAACTCTTTTGGTTGTAATCTTTAAGCATGATTGTGCCCAAGTTCTCATCATTAATCCCTAAGTGGATAAGTTTGGAAAAGGTGTTGGCTAAACGTTCTATCTTTTGGGTTTTTTGGACGGAATCCGACGACGTAAATTTGGACAAAATCGCAATTTTATGTTGTTTAAATTGTATTTTTGAATGCATAAATGGATTCAGCGTGTTGAAAAACCCCTGGGACACTCAGATTATACAAACTTAACTACTCAAATCTGCAGATCCAACCATTCATCACCGGATTTCAGGTAAACTCAAACAGAAAAAGTTGTCGGAAAACAACCAAAAAAATATAACATTTAAACTATTACTTTAGAAAAGATCCAATAAATTATATGAGAGGAACGATTAATCAAATCTTACAGTTTTATAATCATTTTGTGCCTCCCAAACTTTGAATGCATGTAATTGAGTAGAAATGATCCTCTATTATAACTAAAGTATATGCAACTTTGCAGTCCTGTTTAGGCTTAGGCTTAGGCTTAATCCATCCCTCATTCACGAGGATCTCGATGTAGGGCGGCAGTGGAACTTTCCTTACTTCGCGCGACACCTTTTATTAAGGGACTTCCTTTTTATTTATTTCTCATCGGATATAGTTGATTAAAACCTCCTTTTGGATAACGATTAAGACGAGGTCTAACTTCAGTGTGATAAACTTTTCATTGAACTCACTTCCATTTATAGTTTTTTCATAATTTTAATCCTTCACGTTTTTGGCTTGCTTTGAATAACGATACATTAAGTAAAGAAATCCGGCGCTAAATTCTAGTGGAATAGGAAAAAGGAAAAAAACAATTCGATCTCTACCTCGAAACTATAAAATTTTGATGTGGTATTCCTTTATTTTCCTAGCAAAACCTTTCTTAAGATGACATTTATTTTATTGGTTGAAGTAGATATTTTAGACAAGGAAAAGAAAGTCTTTGTGTTAGAAAATCTTCTCAATGGTTTTGAAACGTGTTTGAAATGGAATTTAAAAAGGAGGATAGGTAAATGATTGTTGAAGGATGATTAAGGTAGTCGAATTGTTCATGAGATAAAATATTAAAAATTTGATAAGAAAAAGAGTTGAGGATAATAAATAAAGAGTTTAAATTATTCGTTGAAATAAAAAATTAAGATTTTAAAAGAATTAATTAATTTAATTATTGATATAATAATAATAATAATTTATTTTTAAGGTCATGGTCAAGTCAACACATTAAATTGGTGTATGAGATCTTCTTGTTTGTGGGACAAGGGACTCCCTTTCGCTTAGCGATTTGATTGGTAAAGTCTACAAAGGTATACATACCCTACCCCCCTCTGGATTTGAACTTGTGAACCTGTGACCTCTTAAAAGGAAACACATGTTCTTAACGATTAAAAGAATCAATTAATTTTATTATTGATATGAAAATAATAAATTATTTATGAGTTCAATTTATCTCTTGAGAAAAGTATTAAGATGTGGAGGCAATTAAAGTATAAAGGGTTGTAGAGATAGAACAAATAGCATAAAGAAGGATAATGAAGAAAGATGCTCAAAATAATGAAATAGAATTTTTAAGACTTAATTAATATTATTGATATGAAAGGAATCAATTGTAAGTATTCAAATTAGTAGTTGGGTATATTAAGTTGAAGATCAAATAGATAAAGGGGTTAATGTGGATAAAGGGGTTAATTTGGAGTATTAAGGTTTGAGGAAGATTAACGATAAAAATATAATATAGTGAGAGTGAAAAAGTGACAATAAAGATCATAATAACAAAAAATACTTAAGGGAGAGAAATAGAGAGAAAAAACAAGGTTTTGGCAAGTGAATAATGAAAAAGAGGAATAAATAGATTGTGGGGAAAGAAAGGGTTGACAGTAATGGAAACAAAATTGCAATTGAAAACATGAAGCTTAATGGTCCACATGGTGAATGGTGGATTTCCAAGATTGACTAAGTTTATAGCCATCTTCACGATTAAAATTATTAGGGTGCTTTTCAATTTCAAGATCTTCTCAAAGGAGGCATGAGGAGTAATAAGGGTCTAAGGCTAGGATTTTTACTTGGTCAAAGCATATAAGATGTTTGGATTTAGAAGAGTGTTCGACGATCATTGATTTGGTGATTCGGTTGTGGTAGTATCAACAATATGCTCTTTAAGACAGCCTTTGAAGGATCTTCCAGTTTGACCTATGTAAGATTTTCCATAGGAGCATAAGATTTGGTAAACTCCTCGAATTAACATTGGATCAGATTTGTCTTTAGAAGTTCTCAATAGTTGTTTGAGGGTTTTATAGAGTTTGAACAAAGTTTTGATATTCTTCAAGGAAATCACTAACTACTATTCTTCAAGGTATCCATACTAAAATAGTTTTAACAAGACCAAACAAAATCGATGACTACTGTAGCCGAAGGCGATGAAGTCAACGATGTTCTTCCACACTTGTGCTCCATCCAACCCCATCTTGCTAACTGTGCAGACTTCATCGGTACCTCTCAGCCAACGCTAGGGGTACTCTTCTTCCCCCTTATCCCCTCGAGACACAAAGGGGTGATGCACACAAAACCAGAGAAAAATCTAGCTCCCAGCTCGCCTCGCAAGGTCGAGCTACCACTCTATTTTTCGAGCTGGGTATCCCAACTCCCACAAGAAAAATCAGTCAAAGAAATTTCAACAGCATAACTTTACGCATACCAGTCATGATTCATTCCTCCTCTCAGTCATTTCCTTTATACAATTTTTCTTAGTGACAACTTGCCATTTGTACATTTAATTCGTTTATTTAATAATTTAATTAGGAATTATTTCCCCCATACACTTGTCACTTGTTCCCTTAGTTGCACTAATAAATCCATAATTTAATTAAATTAAATGTCAATTTCCCTCACCCATCTTAAAAGCGCTCTTAAAATTACTCATAGTTGTCTCTTTATTCCCTTTATCTCTTTTTTAATGATTGACGCCTTTCTAAAACTTAGTTGTGTTTAATTTAGAAAAGCTCTTTAGTTAGACTAGACTAGAGTCCCTTCTATGCTTCCACATTCCTTTTTACATTCATTTCCTTTCTTATCTTAGTTTTCAATTCAATATTTCTTCCACATAATCATATAATTAATCTTTAGATAAAATATTTCTATTTTAATTCTTCACTTGATTTTTCTTCATCCCCCTATTATTAATTTATTATTTAGTTTTTAGTCTTCTTGCCCTATTTAGACTTAAGCTTAATTCTTAACTAGGCTTAGAATTTTTAAGGGGATTTTATAATTAATAAAAATTACTCATTTAATAATTATTTTAAGGCCAACCATGTCAAAACAATTATTGTTTTCTGGGCACCTAGGTTCATTGACTCACCTTTATTAAAATCACGATGTGCCCTTCAAGATGCACTCTGTGCTCCAAGGGTGCCACTCACCTTTATTCAAGTTTTAATTTTATGACATGCCCTTCAAGACGCACTATGTGCTCCAAGGGTGCCACTTGCCTTTGACTTATTTTGGTAGTTTTCCAACCCTTGGAGTCAATACTACATCAGGTGACCTTGTCAGAGACTAGGGGCCTCTAAGGAATAAGGACCCTACCTTATTGTGTGCCCCTTAGAATATTCGTGAGCGTTTGTCTCGGTATGCCCTCATGGTATCATGGATCTCTTGAACTAGGTAATCGTTAACCTAAAATTCGAGCCATGACGAGAGTGCTAGTAGGCCGTGGCACGACTGTTGCCATACCCCTCCCTCAATACATGGTTGTTGTGAATGGCCCCTTTACTCATGTGAGTCTGATTGGAAAGCAATAGTCAACCTACATCCATCAACAAAACACTGCCATCAATCCATAAACAACATCATAATATACCTGATCATATGTCGCATATGCATAAATAGAAATACCCAAACCATATACAGTCCACTCCCTGAGTCGATCTAGAGTCCAAGGAGGTCCATTGATTCCATCGACATCCTCAATCTGTCAAGTGTCCTACACACTTAGGAGAAACCTGTCAATAGCACTTGTCTATACATAGATATCAAATAACATAACATCATAATCCAGCAATATCATCATCTAAATCCATAAGAGAACCATACGACCATATACAAAATCGGATCACTTGCACACAAGTGTCAAAGAATAAGTCAAATCATGTGCGCGCAAGAGTTGGATGTTACAAGAGCATGAGGCAGGGAGGATGATGTAGATAAAAAAAAATTAGGTTTGCTTGCATAGTGAAAGGCTTGGTTGATTTGAGAGAGAGGGTAGCTATTGAACAATAGATCCTTCGTTAGGTGGGATTTTTCCTTTGTGAAGAATTGAGGGGAAGAAATGCAATTGGCCCAAGTTTATGTCCAATGGATACTCTCTCTCTCAAATCAACCAATCATTTTGCTAGGCCAACAAAACTAAACCAAATTTATTAGCATCCTCCTCATTGCCTCATGTTCTCCTCTCCCTACCCTACATCCAAGGAACTGCCAATCCTATCTCAAAAATCCCAGTGAAGAAGAATATCAAAACTTTGTTCAAACCCTATAAAAACCTCAAACAATTGTTTAGAATTTCTAAAGACAAATCTGATTCAATGCTAGGTCGAGGAGTTTGCCAAATCCCGTGCTCTTGTGGAAAATATTGCATAGGTCAAACTGGAAGATCATTCAAAGCCCGTCTTAAAGAGGATATCATTGATACCCACAACTGAATCACCAAATCAGCTATCGCCAAACACTCTTCTAAATCCAAACATCTCATATGCTTTAACCAAATCAAAATCCCAGCCTCAAACTCTTATTACTCCTCTCTCCTTATTCGAGAAGATATTGAAATGGAAAAACACCCTAATAATTTTAATCTCAAATATGACTATAAACTTAGTTAATCTTGGAAACCCACCATTCACCACCTCGACCATTAAGCTTTATGTTTTTAATCGTCGTTTTATTTTCATCATTGTCAACCCTTTCTTTGCTCACAATCTATTGTTCCTCTTTTTCATTATTCACTTGTGGAAGCCTTATTTGTTCCTGCTATATATCTATCCCTTTAATTATTTTTCGTTATTATGATCCTTATTGCCACTTTTTCACTTTTGCTAGATTTTTATCAATAATCTTTCTCAACCCTTAATACTCCACATTAACCCCTTCCTTAATTTGATCCTCAACTTAATATAGCCCAAAGGCTAATTATATTTTCTTTGGTAAAAACATGAATTTATTGAGGGAATTTCAGTGTTACTCGTCTTTTCTTTCTGGAGATTTGACCAAACTTAGGTAGTGAATTTGACGAAGGCATCCATTTGAAGGTACTAAAGGTGTTAATCATCTTTCCTCTCCGGAGATTTCACCAAACATGGGCAGTGAATTTGGCAAAGAAAGTAAATTGATTCAACACAGTGGTGCGTAATGAGTTAATGACCCAGTGAAACCTTAATGCATTTATTTTATCGGCCCGAGTACTCAAAATATTATTGGTTTTTTTTCTGTCCTTGCTTGGTATTAGTGATAGAGTTGTATATAGCATTTTGGTTATCCAAAAAAATTAGGAAAAGGAGTAGTTTAACTGTTTATCTTTTTAAAATTATATATAATTAGTTGAATATAAATTAATTCATATATGATTAGAATAGTTAAAAAAAATGACACGCAAATCAATAGTTCAATACATCTACTTGAGCATTACCTGCCTTTGGCTATAGGCCTGGAATTTCAAATTTATTTTGTCTATCAAGTGGAAATTTGATGGCGATCATTCATTTTTTATGTCCTTCATTTTACATTTTATCGAGATTCACGTGTTTCTAATTTTTTTGTGTAGTTATATGTAAATTTGAGTAGGATTATTTTGTGTTATTGTATGTAAATTTGAGGAGGTCAATTAATAATGATATTTGTAGCTAACACCTCCTCTCGAAGTCATAAGTCCTAGGCAACATCTCATTCTTAAGGTACTTGTGGTTAAGTAAGAGACATTTGTTTTTCTTGGGGGATTCATCATCTTGTCCATGTCCATGGCTTCCTTGGTCTTGAAAGTTTTCAGGTTCCATCCCTACAATGACAACGAAAATCTCCAGTGGGAATGGAGCATCAAGGAACAAATCAAATATAATGCAATCCAACATAGATTCCAAACACATGACAAAATTGTCAAGATCCATCCTTCGGCCTCAACATCCATCCCCGTTTTGAGGCAGATGTAGACGGTGCATGCAATTTGACTTCCATAAAAATAAAATATTCATGGCAATTGGGAAAAATCTGATTGAATAAATGCTCGTCGTGAAGATCTTGCAGCTTTGGAACACATAGTCATGACATCGGTCACCAAAAGGAGACAACACTTCATATTTAATGAGAATCACAATGGAGTCATGGTTGTTGGAAGTTTATTAATAGTATGTATGGATGATTGTAAATTATAAGCCACTTCTTATAACTATATATGATTTGATGAAAATTTTCATATTCATTTAGAATGAGAATGGAGTGATGGTTGTTAAAAGTTTATTAATAATGAGAATAAGAATGGAGTGATAGTTGTTAAAAGTTTATTAGTAGTATGTATGGATGATTGTAAAGTTATAATAAATCATATATATTTTGCAATAATATTAATGTTTTTTATATTGGATATAGAACTATATTTAAAATATAGATTGAATGGTATGTACTTTAATTTATAATCTTTTTTGTTGAAGATTATAATGAAGAATTGCATGCACATTCTCAAATAAACATTGGGAATTCTAAAAGCACATCGGGACTTCTAAAAGTACAATAAGTGCAATAATTTGAGTAGCAGAACACTCCTTTCATGGTGAAATATACGTTAAAGAACAAATCATAATTAATTATATAATATTCATGATGTTAAAAAAAATTCAAAATATAGTCATTTTCTTTGATGGATTGAGTTATAGGAAATTTGTTGGTACAAGTCATTGTTTCTTCATTGTAATAGTGCCACCACTAGATAGCTTGTGTTTATCAAGTGGGGTGAAGATGTAGCCAATGAAAGGAAAACATTAAGGGATAACAAGATTGCTTTTCGTATTGAAATTCTATTTCCAAGAAAAGTAGATGAAGAGAATAAGACTAATTAAATGAGATAATGAAACGAAAAAAAGAAGAAGTTATAATCTAGGTAAAAGTTTCCTTTTTCTACTTGATTGGACTCATTTGAACTCCATCTCATCAAGATTGCTTTTCATATTGAAATCCTATTTCCAAGAAAAGTAGATGAAGATAATAAGATTAGCACTAATTAAGTAAGATAATGAAACAAAAAAAATTAATAATAATCTAGGTAAAAGTTTCATTGTTATAAACTCATTTGAACTCCATCTCATCCTCGTCCATCCTTCTAGTTAAATGATAAAGGTGATGCCCTCTACCTATTTGAGATTGTGTTGATGTTCAATATCCAATTTTTCATGGACTATGGGGAGGATTAGTGAGAACACAACCTCAATGTTTAAAGCTCATTGGAGTTTTTTTTTCTTCCCACTCCTTATAATGGTTTTAATAAATAATTATTATAATTTACTTTTTTATGTTTAAATTGCTTTTTTTGTTTATATGTTTTTTATGATATTAAAAAATATCAAAAACACAAAATTAAATTAATATATACATAAAAAAATAATTAAGAGGCAATTAAATCTATGAGTGTGGGTTATATTAGTTTTGATTTTTTACCCAACAAAACAATAAAAATTAAAGGATATAAATTTAAAAGAATACTATAAAGACAAACACA
This sequence comes from Picea mariana, assembly GCA_032191745.1. Taxonomy (NCBI): domain Eukaryota; kingdom Viridiplantae; phylum Streptophyta; class Pinopsida; order Pinales; family Pinaceae; genus Picea; species Picea mariana. The sequence continues at coordinate 63,156 of JASDQU010103995.1, read as the reverse complement.
ATTTAAAAGAAGAATATAACACAACAAAAACTACTTATTATCTAAGCAATCAAAAAATATTATCACTTAAATCAAAGAAGAAAAAGGATTCACTTTGAGAGTATTTCTATCAATATCAAACATCATTTGATTCTTTAAGTATTTCTTAATTTAATTTGTCTCTTTAGATATTGACTTAAGAGTGACTTTGTAGGAAAAAATCAAATACTAGGTCACTCAAAGAATGAAATGAAATGTCAAACACCACCTAACTACGTTATGCCCCTCTCGCTTGCTCTTGTATCCATTTGAATAAATTATAATAAATAAATATAAACTAAATTTAAATAAAATATAATAAATAAATATAAACTAAATTTCAAATTTAAGGGTTTGCAAAAAAATGAAATATTAAATAAGTAATATAATAATCATGCTTATGACTTTGGCGAAAACGCAAAAATGGGGAGACCAATCACCAAGGACAACCTAAAATAACCAATGTTATGATGGAAAAACATTACACAAACCTTGTGATTCCTCTTATAGTACACTTTTCCCTCCTTTCATCACCTTAATCCTTTTCCTTTTCTAATCACATAAAAGAAAAATGAAAATTTAAATTATCATACATAAAAATTTAAAGCCAAATTTTATATTTAACTGAAACAATAATGTTTTTATGTCTTTGTTGTAATAATTAAACATAAATAGGTCAACATAAGCAAATTTTTTTTCTCATGTTTGGTTAGTTGCAACAAAAATATAGAAAAACAATTTAGAAAAGCAATTAATTGTTGAAGAGTAGTTATTAGAGGCACATGCATAACTTATTAGAATATGGTGTAAAAAAATGAAATTCACGAAATCAAATTAGCTTCTGAAATATATAACTTTTATTTGTGAAAGATTAATATAACTCAGAAAAATTCACTTTCTTCTAGCATCGGCATGTTATTTTTCTTTTAAAATATAATGTATATGTTATTGTGGTGACCAAATTTTATCTACA
>JASDQU010103995.1:23097-61932 GCA_032191745.1 Picea mariana | reverse complement strand
AAGCCTCGAAATTACAAGATCAAGCATTAAGAACAAATTTGAGGGTTCAAATATAATCAATAATTTTCTTTTAGTTTTTAGGTCTCTATTTGTATTTGTCTATTGTTATCACAGGATTTGTACTTGTGTAAAGTCTCCACAAGATAAATGTTTGTGTAACAATTGAAAGTTTCTATCATTGTCACCTAAGCAGATACTTCCATTGTCTTACTGATGGAATGAATTCCAACACAAGGGAGGCTTCCCTAGTAACCTCAAGAGATCAAGTAGAAAGATTAGCCAAGCCTACAACCCCCTATATTTCTCACTTAGATGTTAGTTCTAGGTCTAGGAGAGGTAAGCAAGAAGATGAGGTAATTGGTTCATCTATATGAGGCAATAAATAGTCCAAAGAATATATTAGACAAACACCAAGTTATATAGCTCATCAATGACCTCTAGACACTAGATAATCAATGAAACCAATTGTTGTTGCAAATTTACAGCAATAAGACAATGTATAAAAATAATAGGAAAAAGAGCCCAAAAATATAGCAATTTAGCATAAGAATTAAAACTTCAACAAGTGCAATAACATCCAATTTCTAGAGTATAATTACGAGTAAATTTAGCCACAATTTTAGGTATGCAACAATTAAATTAAACCACAGGGGTTGTAGAAACCATTTATAACAAAAACAATAAATATCATTTGTTGTCTAGGGTTAGAGTTAGTAGAGTTAGTCAAATTTCTTTGAGAGAGAGAGAGAGAGAGCTAATTCTAAGACTTTTTCTTACCACCAAGATAATTATATACTAGTTCTATTGACTTTCTAGGGAATTGGAGTCAAGGATGCAAGAATTTGAAGAAAACAATGAACAAGAATGAGGTTCCAAACCCTAAGGTGCAAGGACTCTTAAGCCTCGTGATTAAAACCTTCAAGAAAGTGATATAAATGGTGCAAACCCTCTTGGGTCCTACATGTCATTTTCCCTCTTCTAACTAAGCTAGGTCAAGAATCAAAGGACTAAGATCAAAATCGTAAGGTGAAAATCCTCTTAGAACTTATCCCTTTGAATCCTAGCAAGAGATTAGGTCTCTTAATGCTTTCATGAAAGCTTGGAAAAACAAAAGTATTAAGGAGAGAAAGCCTTATCTCTCCTTCCTAGGGTTTTACTAAAACAAAGTAACATGCAACAAGATATAAATTATCAATTATACCATGAGAAAACTTATCAACCTAGAGAAAATTACTTACTTATCCAAGTCACTATGCCAAAAGAAACCCTAGTTGTAACAAGATTTCATTAAAGAAATGAAAAGCATCCACAAAAAATCCTACTCCAAAACTTTTGTACTAGATCCAAGAAGCCAAAGAGAGATAACGAACTTTTTAGAGCTCCTACTTGCAAGTGTGAGGGATTTGTGATGATGAAAATTGAATCCAAGTGCTTCCTCTATATATATGAGGTAACCAAGAAATAATTTGTCAACATTGTTGAGTAAACAACACTAATTCATGTTATAATTTGGGTCGACCCTCATAGTATCCTATAAAATGTTAAAACATACAAATATTAAATCATAAAGCCACACTTGTGGTGATTTAAATCCTCCAATGGGATAATAGTGCCTCTCCAAGCCCATGTTTCATCATATAAGGTGCAAGTTAGGTGGGATAATTCCATGCCACATCTCAAGTCATCATGTGGTTTTCAAGTGGAAAACAAGCCCCAACATCTCCATCAAACCCTAGCATGATGCCATCATCAAAGGTACCAGCATCAAAGCAGTGAAGGATGGTGTCCATGGTGGAGGAGGTGTGCATCATCTTTTCATGATATTCAAGCAACACCAAGTACAATGTCTTGCATCAAGCAGTTGGGTGATGAGTGGATGCAAAGTCCCAAGTATGGGATACCTTCCCATAAGTGTGTCGCCATGACCATATATGTCAAAATCAAGCCCAATAGTCCATCATCCAAGGTTTAGAAGGTGTGAGAGAATATATATGATTGTGTTATAACCCTAATTTGCACCAGACATGCTTACCTGACATCAGGCCATCTCAGATTCCTTCTTTTCCAAAACACTGCTGAACAACTCTTCTTAAAAACCCCTTTTAGAAAAATCTAGGCGCCCTACTCCATTACTACACGTGTGTACATGCTATCTGACCCAAGATAGCCCATGTGTACCTACAAAAGCATGAAAAAAGGAAAGTTGTTGACAGAACACACAGCTTTGGGTAAGTTAATAAACCTTTTGGCCATGCATGGCCAATCACTCGACCAAATACCTAGCTTCTTCTAGCCTATAAAAGAAGGGTTAGGGGTCCCATTTGAAAGAGGAGAATCATAGTAAAGAAACTATACCCGATTGAACATTCCCTTTGTCCCAACCTTTAGCCATCCTTGTGCAAAGAGAAGTACAGAGCAAAGCAGTTGGAAGACAGTGGAAGAAGAGCCCAGGATCAGGACCGAGGAGCAGTGGTCGGCTTTATCATTGTAAGGTATCATTATGAAGTTAATACAATAATTGTTTTTCCTATCCCGCCATATGAGATTGTGATTATTGAATATTGATTGTATGATTGATTAAATCTCTAACCCGTTAGTTCATAGATCAAATGCATGTGGACTTCTTTGTTTTTATTTAGTGAATGCAGGTCAGAATTGGGAGGAGAGTTGTAGTCAAAGAACGACCAAGCGTGAAAAGGGATCGACATGAAACATGAAAAATAAGGTACGTCAACTTAATCTCTTGAGCCTTGTATTTACATATGAGTAATGGGGGTTTAGGCACGGGNAGTCCGTAGGAGGGATTTCCCACCCACAACAGAATTGACAACCATAATAGGGATCTCTAAGGTTTCTGGGAATATTTTTTCTTGGGTATTTTTAAGAACTGGTTCCATTCCTTGTTTTTAAAGTTTATGCAAAAGTTTGATCTAACAAAGATTATGGTCTTCCATAATAGTTATCTATGTTTCTTTGTTTGACTGCATTTTTTTTTCAAGACCCATAGAGGTACACGCGACCTGTATAAGGTCTGCACACGTGTACTTATGCCCTACCTTCCCATAGCCCACGTGTACATGCTAGCTGAGGAAGTGTCAATCGCGTGTATGATTTGATAAAATTTCTTTTAGAGAGACAGTCATCCTCTCCCCTGTCAGAAATAATCCTTCTCAGGGGTTTTCTGGAACTCATTCTAGTCTTTATTGTTTGCAGTCTATAGCTTAGGTTTCACCTTAGATTGGTTTGTTCTATGAAGCCTTCCTTGAATTGTTTTCTTTTTGCTATCAAAGTAAGTGTCTGAGTCTTCAGGAGATTCTGGTTCTCAGTACCCGTAGTCTTTGCCAGGGCTTGATTTCTTGTTCTTTCATTTTTTAGAGTTTCAGAAGCACACGCGGCCTATATAAGGTCTGGGCGCGTGTACACACGCCCTAACTATACACAACTCACGTGCACACGCTTGTTGTTGAACTATCAGTAGCATGCCTATGGAGGGAAATTTTTTGTTTAAGGTGAGGTAGTCATCCTTTCCTTTGTCAATAATTATACCGCTCAGGTTTTTGGGTCTTTGTCATAAGCAGTCAGTAACTTAGGTTTGATCACAGCAATAGCTTCCTTTTTCATTAAGAAGTTTTTCCTCAAAATTTTCTTTTTTTTTAGGGTTTTTAAACAAGTGTGAGAGTCCAGTTTTAATTTTCTTGTGTGTTATTTCTAAAGTGACTCTTTTCGATATGCACTGAGGCCAGAAGTTTTTTTGGTCTTTACTTGTTGATATTTTTCCTTTTTTGCTTTGTGAGCATTCAAATAAAAAAATAAAAAAATATTTTTTTCTTTGTTTGGTTAAATAGTGTTGGTTTGCATTAATAACCAGGAAAAGTATTTGCTTTCATAAGTTATCGACGGTTTACATAGATCATAAGTAGCTCGTAGTCAAGTGAAATATTGCTTTGAGTTTGTTGTTCAAAGATCTTAGAAAATTTTTAGTTTGAAAAGTTGTTTAAGATTTGAGTCAAGAAGAAGTTATTTTGTTTCCAGCTTTCTGTTTATTTTTCTTTCATCTTTCAAACATCACTAGTTTCACTTTTATAACCTTTGACTTTAGACAAGCCATAAAAATTAACACTAAATCTAAAATTCATTAGACTTTTTATGTTTGTAGGGTCAACCAACTAGTTTAGGGTTAGGTCCTCAAATTAGGTTGGAGAGGAAACTCTTTAAGGCCATTAAATCAAAAATTGGAGTCTGAGTTAGGGAGTGTCAAAGTCCAGTGTCGTGAAATTTATCCGGGAGCCCCCTCTAACATAGGGGAAAAACACAAGGTCACATGCAGAGAGGTAGCGGAGATAACCCTTCCAAAGTTGGACCAATTGTAGTGGAGAACACATATAGAGGGCTTGTCTTGGGATTCTGTTGATTGCATTTGCCACAGAGCTTCGTGTGTCTTTAATCCGTTTGAGGTCCTTAGTTTTCTTTTAGACCACTTGCCTTCGATACCCTTGATGGGTTTCGGGTTCGATACCCTTCTCATTGTGGTCTACCTGACTTTCGATTGTACCCACCTGGTGAATATTCGCGCGCTGGCAACCTAGTTGCCTATCTTTTTTGGAGACATACACAGGTGACTGCGAGGGTATACCGTGGTACCTAGGATAGACATCGGGCTATTCTTTGCAGAGTATACTCAGAGGGTGCTTCCGTGTTCGAGTTTCACTTGCACCGGTAAGTTTCTCTAGTGTTGGTTGTTGTAACTGTTCTTCCAACTAGTTTAGTGTTTGCTTGTTTTATCTTAGAGGGACCTTTTTAGTGTTTGTTGTTTTTTGAAAGAATAGATAGCCCTAGTGTGTCTTTGATATTCTCACACAATGGAGGATCGCGAGCTCCACCGATCATGAAGGCTTATGGGCCTATCACCGGTTACACTAGAGCCACCTCCGCCACCACTAAGGCGAAAGCTAGACCAACAAGGGTCTTTTCAAGCGACCGGGTCACAAGAAACTGTACCAGACCAACATCTACAGGAAACAATTGTTTTATACCTTGGAGCGAAAGCTATTGGTCCATACGAAACTCAAACCACTGATCTTTTGGTAGCCATCATCATACAGATTCACCCTTATGAGTGCCAGATAGTGTCGCACGTAGCAATGGAAACAAATTTTGCCACTTCTTCTGGGAATTCTTCAATTCCCACTATGGTTGTCACCACAGGGGATATTCCACCTCCTAACCCACCGTCACCGGTCCGAACCACCATGGTCTCGACCACCTCTACCTCAAGCAGTGGTCCAATCCCGTCTATGGTGACGACCACTGCCCCTTTCACACTGAGTGCGACAGGCCCTCCGTTCTCATACGGGATGCCTAGCTCGGGTAAGAGTCCTGTACTTTCCTACTCCACTTTAAATACTTTAGGTTTGGGGGCAAGGAACTCTAACGCTCCTTTGCAAGGACACATGGGGGGCACTTCATCTCCTTTTAATTCTTTCCCTTATAGGGAAGGTCATATACCTCCTTCGTCTCCTTCGCTCGATGGCACCCACCAGCAATCTGTTGGGCCACCCACACACCATAGTTTATTTGGAGCAGGGAGTCAAGGACCACCTTCTCATAATATGCCGGTAGGTTCAACACCGTTTTCTTTGTTCGGTGCATTTGGTAACAATGATTTCTCGTCAGCTTCTTTCTCGATTGGGGGAAACCCCAGTTATGGACAATCTATTCCTATGCAAGGTACTATTCCTGCACAGGGGACAAACCCAGGAACATCTTCTGCATTGGGACCTTAGCATTCTTGGCAAGAATCAGTTCCCTCGTCAAGAATGTCGATCTGGGGAAATTATTTTCACAACCAATGGAACCATGGACAGGGTGCTATGCCTATGCCCATGGGATCAACATGGGGCAACCCTTCCCAAAGTCCTCCGAATGTAATGCACGCCCAACCATCTACGTCCTATTTAGGGAATCAACCGATGATGTCTCCTCACACGCAGAATCTATATGTTGGTCATGGCCATGGTTTTTACCAGAACCCAGGCTAGCAACCAAAATTTTCCTGGAAACTTGGTGTCAGTCAAACTCTAGGTCCCTTTTTCCATAGTTATCACCAACAACCCAAACTACCTTTCCTGGCAACCTTGCATTTGCCAGACTTGACAAGGTTGTTGAATGACCTTATCTGTCATGATCCACGTTGGCCCCCTATGCCAACGAAGTTTCCTTCGGACATACCAGAGTTTGAGGCCAAGCATACTGAAGATCAGGAGATCATGTGACTACTTTTCACCTTTGGTTCTCGTCTAATTCGTTAAAACATGAATTCGTACAGTTGCTATTATTTCAATGTAATCTCATTGGGAGTGATGTAAAATGGTACATTGAGCTTGACCACTCAAGATACTCTTCCTTCAGCAAATTGTCAATGGATTTCCTAAACCATTTCCAATTACCTATGAGATACGACGTTGGTACAGAATTGCTGGCCAATTTCGAACAGACAAAAGTAGACCATATCTCCGATCACATCCAAGAATGGAGACGCCGGAAGAGTTTAATTAAGGTGCCAGTCCCACCAGCATTCCTTCTTGAGTGGTTCCTTAAGTCTTTGGTCCCACAATTATCCAAAGACGTCGCGACGTTAGGAGTGTTTTTCGAAGAAGATGCCATCATGAGAGCTCAATAGCTTAAGATAATCTACTCTCATTCTGGTTTATTATATGAGATCTTGCCAGATACGCCATGCTCAATACTTGATAAAACCAGACAGAGACAGGGACCACATGCCGATGGTATTGTTGGTTCAGCACAAACACATCCTGTTGAACAACTGATGAAACAATTCCAGCAATTGTCCATACAACACACAGCGACCAGCCAGACAACTGTTCTGGCTGCTCCCCCTACCCAAATGTCAGATGAACACAGCGTGGGATCAACAAATCAAAAGGCCACCTAGAAGCCTGAAGGAAATAAAAAACAACGAAAGAAGGGTAAGGGGGATAAGAAACCCACTAATAATGTTGGCAGGGGCAACACTGAGAAACGAAAGGTGAGGTATCCATGCAACCTGTGCGCGGAAGACCACCCAACCCACCAATGTCCCTGGCTTGTAGAGGCCCGAAATTTTTTGACACAACAACAACCTGCCGTGTTAACAAATCCATTTCGACATGGGCAAAACCTAACCCAAGCCTATACAAGCGTGGAAGGGGGCAGTCAAGGACCCTCTCCATCTTTGAATAATCCTACATCTGTGAATGTGTATATGATGAAAAGTGATGCTTTTATATCGACTAGAGCGCATGACTAAAGTAAACCAAGCACTTCTTAGAAGGAAAAAGAAGTGGAAATCCCATCTCTTCCTCTGCAGATCGAGAATACTTTGGGCGAAACAATGACATGCATCCTAAAAGGTGCATTCAAGAAAGCTTCTCACAACCCAAATGCAAGGGCCACCCATAACTATTTTGTGGTGGGGGATTTGTCTCAAACCCCTTGTGCGATGTTCTCTTTGGAGGCCCTCCAAAGTTGCCCTTCCCAGAGTAAAGCTTTGTTAGACGCTTTAGGATCTATCGAGACTTGTAATCCGGTTACAATCATGCTGGATACAACCGACTTAAAACCTCATCTGCCTTACCACATAGTGTTTCAGATAGTAGTGGCTTACCCCATGAAAACTTTTACTCGGAACATTTTCCACACGGTGGTTGATGAGGGTGCCTCGACATGCGTCATATCATTGGCATGTTGGAAGGCCATTAACCAGCATGTTTTCTCTCTGTCACCTACTCTTCTCACTGCTTTCGACGGTCATTGGCTTCGACCACATGGCATCATTCCCTCTTTCCCCGTGCAGCTAGGAGGGAAGACCATGTGTGTCGAGGTAGAAGTAGTCGACACATCCCTCAACTACAATCTCTTGTTAGATAGGAGTTGGACTTATGTTATGCAAGTAGTGGTTGCTATAATTTTTTGGGTCTTGTTGTTTGCACACGAGGGTCAGATCATGACCATTGATCAATTGTCCATATCCAAACCTGACCCTTCATTGGGGGCATCCACGGTCCTAATGATTGATAATCCCCAACCGAGCATCGTCAATGTAGGAGTTGGTTTGTGCCCATCTTTGATGGGTACCTTCGATTACCCGCCCCCTCAAGGCGATGTCAAGTTCATATCAAACCACCATAAGGTTGATATTTTCCAAGTTTCGTCATTTCACACGACTTACCTCAATGATCTGTGGATACTTCCTTCCCCATTAGCCATGATGGAAGGGACAGAGCACCCTGGCATGTCCATGCCCTTGTCCACAGCCGAAGCAGTGTACTCTTTAGTCCAGCAAGCTTTGGCCGACACAGATCCAACTCCAGCACAAGATTTAGATCCGATTCTAGAGCCTATTTGGGCTCAAGGCTCTCTCGTTGATACTGATTCGTTAGACTTAGTCTTGTCCTCCGACGAAGCAATAATTGAAGCAATGACTAGTTCAGACAAACCCTGGGACGATCTCCATCACATGAGATCATACTTCCTCCCATATTTGAGAAGAATCAAAGCAAGAGAATTCACCTTGACTATGACTGGAGATACGTCTTGTCCTATTAATCCCTTAGCTACACATGAGGTTTATGCCGAAGGTAATATGGAAACTATCACTAAAACTATACCGATTAATATCTCTAGAACCCCTGGCATCATGGAGAATGTTTTTGTTGAAGCTGACTATTCCTCCGAAGATATTCAAATATACATAAATCTATTTAAATAATTCCACGACATTTTTACCTGGTCTTACGAGGAAATGCTAGGCATCGATCCAAAAATAGTCGAACATGAAGTCACAACTTATCCGAATGCCAAGCCTGTTCGGCAGAAGCTTCGTCCATTTAATCCTAGGAAAGCAGCAGTGATCAAGGTTGAAGTCGAGAAACTGTTAAAAGAAATTTTTATCTATCCTATCCATTTGACCCAATGGGTGTCAAATCCTATGTTGGTCAATAAGAAATAGGGCACGATTCACATATGTATGAAATTTCGTGATTTGAACAAGGCCTGTCCAAAAGATAATTTTCCCACACCATTCATCGACCATATAATTGATGAATGTGCAGGTTGCGAGGCCTTTTCTTTCATGGATGGTTTTTCAGGATATAATCAGATACAAATCAAGCTCGAAGACCAACACAAAACTGCATTCATTTGTCCATGGGATACATTTGCTTATCGTAATATGCCTTTTGGTCTTAAAAATTCTGGAGCTACCGTCCAGTGGGCCATGTCTTTTTCTTTCCATGATCTCAAGCATATAGTCGAGGCCTATTTAGATGATTTAGCATCTTGATCTCGCAAGAGAATGGATCATCCCACACACCTCCAACTTATCTTTGAGCGATGTCGCTAGTTCCGGATTCACTTGAATCCAAACAAATGCAGATTTTGCGTAACATTAGGACGTTTGTTAGGTTTCATAGTGCCAACAATAGGGATCATGGTCGATCCTCTGAAGGTTGAGGAAATAGTTCAATTGCCTCCCCCATGCACAATCCTTCAACTTCAGAGTCTTCAGGGCAAGGCGAACTTTTTGAGGTGTTTCATCACAAACTATGCTGAGATTACAAATGGCTTTATGCGCTTGCTGAAGAAGAACGTTCCTTTTCATTGGGATGATGCAACTCAACATTCTTTTGATGCATTGAAACATGCCCTTACAACTGCCCCTCTGCTTCGACCACCCAATTATAACAAAGACTTCCTATTATACTTGGTTACGGTAGAGTCAACCATCGGCATGGTCTTAGTTCAGGAGGATGATTTACTCTCGAAATATGTGATTTATTACCTGAGCCGAGGCCTAGTTGGACCAGAACTAAATTATTCTCATATCGAAAAGCTTGCATTGGCAACAGTCCATGCTGTCCAACAATTTTGTCATTATGTTTTGTTTCGCAAGACCACCATCATTGTCGTTGTGAATCCATTTCAATACGTGTTGACACGATGGGTCATGGAAGGGAAGATTATTATATGGATAGTTTTCCTTTAGGGATTTGACTTAGATTTCATTTCAGCGAAATCCAAAAAGTCACTAGTCTTCGTAGAACTCATCTCAGAACTTCCGATCGATTCAGGTGATGTTATGGCTGAAGAATCGCCTATCAGAGGAGATATGTTTTTTATCGCATCTTCGGATCCCTGGTATGGAGATATAATTGTCTATCTCCAGACTTTTAGGTGCCCCACATTTGCTTCTTGTGATGAGCGTCGTCATATACACCATCAGGCTAAGAATTATCTCATACTCGACGATACATTGTATCGAAGAGGTGTAGACTGCATCCTGCGCCGATGCCTCACTCACGAAGAAGCAGTTATTGTTCTTAACGATTTCCATACCAGAGCATGTGGCGGTCATTTTTATGGGTTGACAACAACCCAAATGATTTTACGAACAGTTACTTCTGGCCGACACTAATCAAAGATTGCATCGAATCAGTCAAGAAGTGCCACCCGTGTCATATATTCTCTTGGAAGATGAGGGCACATCCCTCTCCCATGTTTCCTGTTATCATAGTTGTTCCCTTCACCAAGTGGGGGATTGATTACACTACATGCAACCCTCCTTTAGCAAGGGGGCACTGTTGTATCATTGTAGTCGTAGACTAATTCACGAAGTGGGTCGAAGCTATGTCAACGTTTAAAGATGATGGGGAGACTGCAACTCTCTTTTTAATTAACCAGATAATAGAAAGGTTCAGCATTCTAAGCAAGATTGTCATTGACAATGGCAGTCACTTTCATAACCAAATGATGAACGAATTAACATCAAAGCTTGGGTTGCGGAAAGAACATTCGTCACCCTACTACCCCCAAGAAAATGGTCAAGTGGAAGCATTAAATAAATATCTTAAGACCATCCTACAGCGAATGATTAAATTAGCCAAGTCAAATTGGCATTTGATGTTATACTCGACATTATGGGCTTACCGAACATCTATTAAGACTGCAACCAGTTTATCACCTTTTCAACTCATTTACGGGCTGGAGGCAGTCTTGCCTATAGAATGTCATATCCCGTCCCTAAAATTGGCACTACAATTATTGCCAGTAACTTCTCCACTTGAAGAATGGTTATTATACCTTTAGTGGCTCAATGAGGAGCATCATGATGTGGCCCTAGCCAATGAGGCTCATAAACAAAAAGTCAAATGTCATTATGATTAGTCTGTTTGTCCTCGGATTTTTTCTGAAGGCGACCTTGTCTTGGTCTATGACCAAGATAAGGACCCCCTGGGGGTAGAAAAATTCAAACCCATGTGGTTCAGACCTTTCATAATAAAAGAGGTTCTAAAAAAGGGTGCTTATCATCTGGTTATCTTTGAGGGAAATGCTTTGGTAGAGCCTAGAAATGGGCTCTACCTCAAGAAGTATCACTCATAGGTAGGTCACCTTGGGTAACTTTTTATAATATATGTATAGTCTTTGTACTATTACTTTCTAGTTTCTTTTAGTATTATGGACATGTCATTTTTTATGTTATCTTTTGTCACTGTGGAATATGTCAAGTGAATCAGAGGTGTTCATTGGGTACGCAGATGGTGCTAGACGCACACTCGGAGGCTTGCCTCCGCAACTTGGGTAAATTTTACACCTCCAGGCCAGTTATTATCTTCCAGAGGTATATGCTTAGGTGACACCACAAGCAATGTCATCGAGTATAGTGTAGTTATTGAGTTGCTTCGTGACACCCTGTCATCTAGTATCTATCATCTCCGAGTCTATTTAGATGCTCAGCTAGTTGTGTCTCAGTTAAATAAAGTCTACCATGTTCATGATCCGACTTTACATGGACGATTCCTTAGGGTACGCCTCTTAGAATGAAGCTTTGATTATATTACATATTTTCATGTTCCTAGGAGATTAAACCAAGTTACAGATACTCTAGCTAATCAAATTTTAGACTGGCATCTCGCACACATATAAAAAGATTTACACATAAACATGTAAATACATTTTTGAAGGAAAATATGATCCATAAGACACAAAAAGACATAAAAATTCATATATAATATCATAATCATCAGAGTACATAGGTGGACACAAGCGCCTCAAAAGATATGACCGGTAAGGAGTCATGTGTCTTATGCCCTCAAAAAATATATACATGTGGAGCTATCAAATTCTAGACTAACTAAGGCCAGGGCTTGTGGGCCCTGTTGTAATAATCAACAACGTTTTCCAAACCCCGAAACAGTCGGACCCACATCCATGGTGCCCCCACTACATGAGGCTGCATGGATGGTGGCAGATCCTCAATCTCTTCCATAGGGATGGTGCGAATGAGCGAGGTAAAATTTTGCTCAATTCGTCTCAAAACCCTCTCAGCCTAACCGGCTGGAAGCTCTCCTACTGCTGTTGGTCCCCCTGTAGTGACAGGTGCGACCCTAGGCCGAGGATGACACATGTTCCTCACATAATCCATAGGTCGTGAGGGTCCCACATATGCACACAATAGACACGTATATGTCAAATAATCTGGTATAAAAAAATTATATATAAAAAAAAACAACATAAAAATTATATATGTTTCAAAAAAAAAATTATGCAAACTTACCCATCTCGCCTCAATCCTCGCCCGGAGGTATATGGATCTTAGCATCTCTCGAAAAATCAATCCCAGCATAAGGATAATCCTCTATGGCTAGGATCTTCTGCGACAACCAACCAAAGAAGTCATCATCAAAGGACTCATTGGTCCGTCCACCACCCTGTCATGGCAGCAACACTGCCCATCTGCAAACCACAGGAAGAGAGGCTTGATGTCCTCATACCACCACTCGAGGACTAAAACTAGGAACTCTTTCAAAGAAGAAAGAGCATAGAATCATCCCAAACCTGAAGTTCCTCTGCGTCCGCAATCGACAATCTGCCAGCTGCCTCTTCATACAATCCAACAGTGTAGTGCTCCAGTCAAATATCTGTGCATTTAAGCACTGGACTGCATAGTTCATCTTTGCATGGGACGACTGATGTAGAGTTGCAGAACCAGTCATCCACCCAATAAGAAACACAATTGCCTACAGTGATAAATCGATGATCCTGCTTATTGGCACCTGGGAGCTCGATCGGTCTGTACCAGCCTCACAATAAAGTCCTATCAATTTCGATATATTATGAGGCCCTGAAGGAAATGTCCATAAATTGACTGATTACCCTCTCCTGGAGAGGCTAGTCAAAAAGTATATATCCTATGTAGTGGGCACCAGTGACTGCCCCTCTAACATAAAAGCTTCTATGTCAGGGTGCTAGTATTTGACCAAGGCATTCAGTAGCCTAGGTTGTGCTCTCATGAAAGGACACAGAAAAAACTTGAGCAAGCCACATTGCATTAACACTATCACAGTGTTAGGGTCTTCCCCAACTAGTGCGCTAATATCTTCGTGCTCTCGTTCTCTCCATTACACATACATCCTGCACATGGGCAAATTTTCAGAGAGTTAGGCCTTGCTTTTTAAACCTTTTTTCACTCATGGGAGGGTCCACATAAGCTGTTGCGATGACAGTCATGTGTACACGTGCTCTGGCATCAGACAAAGCAAGTGTACACGCGAGCTGTCATAGGACAGCCCATGTGGACCTAGGGTCGACCTTTTAAAGGTCGACGCCCCCCCAAGAAACCAAATTAAATGCATAAATAAAGAATTAAAAGGCAAAAGGAGGTAGCTTATACTTACTTGTTCTAGACGGATGGTTGTTTCATCCACTATAGCTCCCAAAATCACCACTTTTATCAAAGGGGATTTTTTGCTCCAAAGTCAATTTCCAAATCAACAATGGTGATAATGAGCTGCCAACTTCTATTTATAGACCTTTTGGCCCCTTTTTGTCACTTTTTTGGCCCCCCTTATCATTTTCATTGAAGTGAAAACCATTTAGAGTGATTCAGGAGTTGCGTTGGAAAGTTACGATCAGGTATCAAGACATTTTTTGGAGTTTTGGGTCACTTTTGATGGTCCGTGGGGAAAAAATCTCAGATAGCCAACTTGAGCATATAAGTTAGGTTTTCACCCCTACTTTTTGTCTTTATCCCTTTGCCATAGGATCGATCCCACTAGGTTGTGACACAAAACCATCATTGTTGCTTTAGAAGTGTCATGATTTGGTGGTAGAGATTACCAGAACATGGATGCCCTAGGTAGATCCCGGTTGCATTATCATGTCCATGCTATCACTAATGATTGTAGGCTCGGGAGTTCTTTTAGTTTTTCCTGATTACGATTTTTTAGCCTCATTTGCATGACTCTTTATCACTCTTGACCTCACCCACAGGACTCCCAAAACATAACGAGTCTTCTTTTAAGCCCTTTTCAGACTCTCTAAAAATGAAAAGATTGTCATGCGATCTTGTTGACCTTCACGCTTGTTAAACTAAAATTTGAAGTCACGTATATCCGATAGTATTTTACCCCTTTTTCGGTCTGGACGGTCATCTGTACGAACAGAGGTATACTCTAAAGGCCTCGGATCTCTAGAAGAGTACCCTTAGGTATAATTTTAACCCTTTTTTGGGCCTGAGGGACTAAATTTATGAAAAAGGAACCCCCACAGAGTCCATACTTAATCTCTTTTGAGACTCCCTAAAATTAAAAAGATCGTCGAGTGAACTTATTCTTTCACACTCGTTAAAATGCTCCTTAAGAACATTCCTGACAGAGTCCATAGTTAAGCTATTTTCAAACTCCTTAAAAATGAAAAAATTGCCGACTTATCTTGTCTTTATCACACTCATTAAAATGGTTTTGAATAGACGTCTTTTTGGTGCTAATTTACCCCTTTTTTGAACCGACTAGACTACCTTCGAAAAAGGTATCATAGTGGAGTCTCTTTTTATGTTTTTGTAGACTCTCTAAATATGAAAAAATGTCGAGCTTACCTTCTCTGGGCTCGTAAAAATTACATCGAAGGACGTTACTATTGTGTGTCTTATTAATCACATTTGCATACCTGCATCTCTGGTCTAATGCCAGATCCATGTTGCTCTCAACTAAACCATCTGAAGCATGCCTTATACGCAAGCCCTGTAGCACTTTGCCTCTGCGTCCTGACACCTTTGGCCCCAAGAGGGATTTTTCCCAAGTGTCCTTAATTTGAACATCAGTCTTGTCCTTGTGCCTCAAAATTGTATGTTTGCAACACTCATCCTTCCTTTGTAACGTAACATTATTTTATTGTTTTTTCAAAATTAATTAAAAAGACAAAAAAAAAAATCAAATATACTCCAAGAAGAAGAAGGGAAAAGTATTTTCTTTGTATTGGCAGCACAATGAGTCGCCCTTGGATAAAGCACATTTGTCTGTTTTTTTGTCAAACCCTGGGATTTAATATGACCTTAGGAAGCTGTTCCCACTACATTGAGCTGTGTCCTCCTCCATTTGGTTATTCTTCCAAACATATGGAGAGTTTGCGTTGCCTCTTACCTCGTAAACTTATGTTAATTCCATGCTACCTAAGTCTCATCTTTTTCATGCTATTATCTAAGGGAATTTTTCTAAGCTTGAGTCAGCCCCTCTGCATTTTGTCTCTTGCCCTCATGCCTGACCATCCTCAAAGTCCAATCAAGTATTTGTTCGAAATCAATGAAACCTTTACTCTGATCATCAAGATTCTCTAGTCCATGACCGACGAGTCGTCGAAGACTCTAGGTAGTGAAGTCATACACTCATTTTACACTCCTACCCGAGTTTTGAAGATTTTGAATTTGTTTCTCGAGCTCTGAAGACCTCATCTCCAACCATCAGGCCTTATCAACTTCTAGTTGATGGATACTCTGCATGTATATCTTTTTGATTTAGAGATGTAGCTCCGCTATGTATTGCTCGTGGCTACACTTTATATAGTTATATGACATGGATCTACAGTGTATTTGATTGGTAGCCATGATTTTATTTTATCCTTAGCATGGGTATGCCTGCCTCGGTTAGACAATTATTATTTTGCAGACGGCACCTCCTAATTTATGGTCCCTGAGCTCACTTGTTCAGAACATCGGTGAAGATTGTTAATGTATTTCGGCCATCAGATGCTCTTCTAACCTCACACATTAGGGGGCATCTGTTATAACCCTAATTTGCACCAGACATGCTTACCTGGCATCAAGCCATCTCACATTTATTTTTTGCCAAAACACTGTTGAACAACTCTTCTCACGCACCCTACTCTATTACTGCACATGTGTACATGCTAGCTGACCTAAGACATCCCGCATGTACCTACAAAAGCACGAAAAAAGGAAAGTTGTTGATGGAACACACAGCTTTGGGTAAGTTAACTAAAACTTTCGGCCATGCATGGCCAGTCACTCGACCAAATACCTAGCTTCTTCTAGCCTATAAAATAAGGGTTAGGGGTCCCATTTGAAAGAGGAGAATCATAGTAAAGAAACTATACCCGATTGAGCATTCCCTTTGTCCCAACCTTTAGCCATCCTTGTGCAAAGAGAAGTATAGAGCAAAGCAGTTAGAAGATAGTGAAAGAAGATCCCAAGATCAAGATCGAGGAGTAGTGGCCGACTTTATCATTGTAAGGTATCATTGTGAAGTTAATAAAAGAATTTATCTTCCCCTCTCACCATATGAGATTGTCATTATTGGAATATTGATTGTATGATTTATTAAATCTCTAACCCGTTAGTTCATAGATCAAATGTGGAGTTCTTTGTTTTTCTTCAGTGAATGCAGGTCAGCATTGGGAGGAGAGTTGCAGTGAAAGAATGACCAAGCATGAAAAGGGATCGACATGAAACACAAAAAATAAGGTACGTCAACTTAATCTCTTGAGCCTTGTATTTACATATGAGTAATGGGGGTTTATGCATGGGATGATGGTAAAAAGTAAGAATCTTTAGGTCATTTCTGCATGCATGATAAAACCATTAGTGCTAGCCCATAGGAGAGATTTCCCACCCACAATAGATTATTTCAAGCCACCATGTGACTCAATTCTCTACATCACACGTGCGATATCCTGCAATACAAGAACAATGTCCTAGGTGAAAGCCTAGGGCATCCTTCAAAGTACCATGTTAGGTGCATCCAAATCAAAACAAAGCATGAAATCAAGTAAAGCTAATGCTCATAAGATATGACCATCCTTAGATCATACACAGTAAATTGTTTCTTAATATATAAGCCACATAAACAATTCACATCAAGTATCCTCTTAAATTTTCACATTATCTCAAAAATTTATGTAAGTTGGAAAATTTGAATATGGGAGGACCTTCATAGAACACTATTAAGTGTGGCAACCAAAACAGTGAAATAAATTAACCACGTAGAGGGATATGTCCCAGGGGAGGAAGGAAATAAAACAACCCCTCAAGAGTAAGTGTGATAGTGGTATGTGTTTGAGTTACTTCATGGATTACGGTGTCATTTAATTCATTCCTATGAGAACCTTTGTTGAGGGTGTGCTTTCTCTTGAGTTTCCACTTTCTAGGAGATACATTTTTCAAACCCCTTAGTATTCATTTTTAGTTTCCTCTTATCATGTTTACAAATTCCCATTATAAGGTATTAAGCTATAGCATCATTGCTCTTAGACTAGGGTGAATGTGGAAAGGGTAGAGCTCAAGTATGGACTAGATTTTGAGTGTCCTTTGCTATTATGTCTTTATTTCTTTATCCCCTATTCTCATGAAAGAATGAACCATGACCCATTACCGAAGTTTAGTATATTACGATAATATCCAGTATGGTAAGTGGTAAGTGTTATATATGATATGGAAATAAAATGTTACCCATGTGAGGCCACCCCATCAGTAATCGTTTTCCTTCGGGGAGACTAGGGCACACATGTTGGCCACCAAGGTGAAGCAAGGAAACAAACATACCTTATTGAGATCATTATCCATTATCTAACTTCAACGAATGATCCTCATTCACATGCCTAGTAAATTATGCATAACACTTTGCATGAAAAAAGGACTGACATGCCTCATGGTCATGTTATCTTACCATCTCCCATACACTATGTTGACTGGATGTGATGAGCTTAGCTAATCCAAAATATAAGAGGTAATCTGAGGGGGGATATTTGGCTACCATGGGTGGACATGTTGTTCATCATCATCAACAGGATCATTGTCTTCATTGTGGGCCTTGAGACAAGATCCCCTCTAGTTACCCCTACACATGGGGGGGAATAACATCTGGCTCCAACATGGGGACATGTGCTCAACATAGAGTGCATGAGAACCTCAAAATATCTAGTTGTTCAAAACCTCCAATCTTGCAACCAATTCTAACAACATTATCACTTTATTAGCAAAGTTGAGGGATGTGATACACCCATGTTAGTATACCAAAATCATTATAGAAATATTTTTTTTGGAATATTCATCAGTATAAACATAAAAATAAACTATCATGAATGCATGGCAAAGAAACAAGTAAAATAAAACAATGCAAGTACACAACATGACCTACCTAGCCTACCTACCTACTCTAAGCATGTCAGCATGAAAAACTAGGTATAATCATATAACTAATGAGCCCATCCTAACATTTCATCAATTTAACCCAAGAGATCTACATTTGTTCTTAGTTACAAACCAAAAAATATATATATCAAGCACAAAATAATCATGAGATGGGATAATCATCATAGGATAGAAAAACATGAAATCAAACGCATGAGGGTGGGGAGGAGGGACAAAATCATGGAAATATGTATTCTCGAAGGATTTCTCTACCCATATATAGATAGGGATGTGATAACATGAATTCTTAGTAGGTTGACTCAAAGAATTCAAATAATACCTATCTTTGCCATCATCACTGCTTTAGGCCTTAGATGGAATGAAAAGAAATTTGGAGGATTTTTTATAATTACTTCATGGAAGGTTGAAAACATGGGATGTTAATTTTCTTTTTAAGGCCTCCAACCTTCGTTTAAATTATAAGGAAAAAAATTTCCCCATAGACAACTTGGGAAAAGGAGCATGTTTCCCAATCATATCCTCAGTGATATACAAAGACGAAGGTGAAGAAGGAGGATAGAAACTTCCTTTATGAAATTCTTAGATCCCACGAAAATCATGGCCTCATATTCATCAAAATAATGGAATATAGGTGGTTGAATATATTCTATGTAGAATACCTCCCACAACTCAAAAGGACATGTATCAAACCCTCCAATAAAGGGTTAGGCATCATCATGAGGATGGTGCAACATTTCACTCATGTGTGGTTGGAATAAATATATGATTATTGTCTTCATGTTGCCACACATGTGAATTGTTAGCAATCACATGTGGTTGTTCTAAAGGAAAAAATTCTATATTATTTATTTGAAAACAACCTTCAATGTCATAAATGATATATCAATCAAAACTAGAACAAATCATATCCCATTTACATCTCCCAACATGTATACAATAATCAAAATTTTCAAGTGCATCTTCACCTTTATTATAACATGAAGGGTCTAATGCATACAAGGTTTCCTCAATAACTTCTTCACCTTCCAAATCATGAAATGAAGCAACATCAAAAACTTGGAAAGGAGTACAATTTACTACATTCTCTTCTTCATGTGCAGGGGAATGGAAGCTTGAATGACTTCATCTTCATTAGATAGAGGAGAGAATGCCTATTTATTTTCTTCATGAGGGGCCTCTTCATGGTTTAGGTCTTCAACATGGTGTGCTTCATCAAAGTGTTCTTCAATAGGTTCATAAATGAGCTCATGTTCTACTTCGTGTATCTAGTGACCTTCCTCACGAGTGACCTCTTGAATCTCTCATTATTTAATCAAATATTTGTTGTCTTGAATGGAATCACGAGGTGATTATTTCTCCTCTTCAAGGGTTTGGAAACCCTCTTCATGATTATCCTCTTCAAATTATTGTTCCTTAATAAATTTTTCATATTCCCCAACAAATTTAGAAAATAACCCTTCCCTTTGGAAGGAAATAGGTAGATCATGGAAAATATCTTCATATCTTTGTGCTCTCGAGGAACACCTTTTGAGAAATTATTCAATGAATATTGCAAGAGAAGATATACTCTTTAGATTGATAGTTTTCTTAACCCAATTATTTGTCTTATTTCAAGAGATAAAAATAAATAAAAATTTATTAACACTTTTTGATGTGTCACACCAATCTCTAAAACATACTTCAAGAAATTCACAACATGAGTAGTAGTCACAAATGGCCTCCCATCAAATTTTGGACAACTACCCCGTGATGATGTCTATATCTGTTAAGGTCCAAACAACAACCTCACGAGGATATGAATCCCCTTGTGTTTTTATAGAGGTGGTACTCCTTTGTAAGTTCTTTAAATATTTATTTTAAATATATTAGGACAATAATATGAAAAATGAAATAATGCTAAAAAGAAAGATCCAAATATTTATCACTCAAATAAATAAAACATATTATTGATTGAAAATAATATACATGCACCAAAGAATTCCTAAGAAATGAACCAACAATATTCACTCATAAAATATAATATTTGCAAAAATATAATATAGAAATAACAATTACAGAAAAGATAAAGTAAAACTCACATCCATCACATTATTCAATATTTTTTATCACATTCAAGGAAGGAAAGATAAAGGCCCCACATATGAGAGAACTTTAAAATAATATTTTCATTAAAAACATGATATAATATGATAGGAAAACTTTAAATATTTGATTCTTGAAACTCAAAGTTCATAAGATATTATCGAAGTTTATCCCCAAAGTAGTTCTCTAGTTTTTTTTTCAAAAATTAATATAATCTTCGGTAGTCTTAAAAGTAAAATGCATTCATCCAAAGTTGGACTGAGATTGGGCTCCCCTGGACCATAAAATAAAACATTGGAACAAGGCTAGACCTGGAAGTAATACAAGGAGGAAACATCAAAAAATTGGTTATGTTTTCCTTGGAATAGATAAATTACAACTCGATGACTTCTGGATAGGAAGAAAAAATAATTGGGAAAAATGTGGCATGTATTAATCACTGTGATGATGATCTCTCTCCTCTATTTGAATGTGGATGTTTCTTTTATATTGTATTGGATTTCAGTTTCATGACCAGTACCAACTGCTTCCACTTTATCTTCTTCAGTTATTTTTAGTAAATATTGATTTAACCAATTTTCGATATATTATCTCATCGGTGCAACGGTTATTTACTGACTAAATTTGATATTAGATAATGTACCTTCTAATAATCTAAAATTAATTTAAATTTGGTGAAGTGTTTCCTCAATATCTTTATTTTATTGACACAACCTACAAGCCAACTTTCTACCTCATGTTCCATGTACTCGCTCATACTATTGAATTTTTTCATTGATACCCCTTTTAATATTTCAAGGTGTTCTTCAAATTTCTCTCTCATCATGTAATTAAGAATTACTTTAGGAGCTGGGATTTCTATAGTAGTTCATGATAAATCTAACTCAATCAATTTAAAATATAATTCCCTTTTTTTGACACTTAGAGTGTCAACATCAACCAATATTTATTTTAAAACTTTGTTCTTTCAATCCAATAGGATTTAAATTGTTTAATTCATGTAGGGGAAGGCAAATCTTTCTTTTTCCTTTTCATTTCACTCATTCTAGAAACTTTAAAGATAAATATGATAACATCCCTGTAGAAACCCTCGTCATTATTGAGTCCTGGAACCTAAAGAAATAAAGCTACATTCTAGATACCATGCCTCTAATATAAGAGGCATTTTCTTTTTTATATTTTCTCCTACATAACATCTAACCGTAGTAAGTAGACTTGACGTTCCCTTCAACATCGAACTTGATTCTAGTGTTTTTTCGTAACCTTTCCTAGGTTGAATGGTGGAAACAGGAATTGGAAATATAGGCGGTTTCATTAAAGGATATTACAGTTCTTTAACCCTTTCTTTAACTATAATATTTTATACTTCCATTTCATCTACTGACATTTATAGAGCATCATCGTTAGCTCTATGAATCTTGGCAATTTTTAAAGGTAAAACTCGCTCAAATTAAATTCTGAATTTGTTTTTCCTTGAACCTTCTTTCCCTGTGAATTAAATGTTTCCAAGAATAACTTATTGGTGTCTTTTTCAAATAAATCATCAGGAATAGTTGAATATTATTCTTCGTAGAAGACTGGCTCTTGTGTTACTAGCTCTGCTACAATTTCCTTACTTTCCTGGATCCTTTGTTCTTCCTCTAGAAGTTCTATGTATTTAATATTTACGTCCAGTTCCATGTCCTCAAGGGAATCATTATCATCAAGTATGATATCATCGACTTCTTGTTTATTTTGTTTTCTTTTTCTCTTACTATTAATTGCGAGTGTATGAGGTCTTTCAAGACTTTTTTTTCCGAGGATCATGGTCATCTCCATCACCATAATTTTCAATCAAAGATTTCTTTTGTTTTTGAATTACAAGTTGTGAATTATTATTGGCTATGCCACTTCTTTGAGAAGCATTTTTAGATCTTGTGTGTAGTTCATTAACAACCCTTCCATGTTGTCAGTGTGCTTCATTTTTACTAGAAACAGTTTCAAGGTGTCCCACTGGAACTTCTTAAGGGTTGTTGTCATCATATTCTTCTTCTCCGAACAAATATGTACTTTCATATGATATAATAAAACCAACATAAGTCATGTGGTTCAAAAAATATTTGTTGGAGTTGAACCCTTTTATTTTTTTTTTCCATCTTCAAATTATATTGGTCAAATTGGAGTGCATATTCATCAATTTTTGATGCATTTTTTAGTGTAATTTCACCAATATTCCATGGAAAATAAATGATTTTTTTTTTCTTTATCTCATAAAAGAAACATGACAAAAACATGTATTGTCTTCAAACCTCTGTTACAAACATTTTGTCTAGAACATAAAATGGAAGATAAATTGGGAATTCTCTAGAGTAGTAAACTCTAATGATGCTAAAAAATTTATTTTCCTCGAAACTTGCCCTTTTGTCTGAAAGGGTTGTTTCATCCAATAATAGCCTTGAATTACCATTTCCAAATATGATTTTATTAAAATAAGAAACAAACTCATCTCAAGAAAATCACCATTAAAGGCGGCCTTTGATACTTAACCACTTGTTTCTCTTGGTAATATTCATCATTTAATGTTACTTGGGGAATGCTATAAGAAGATGAGAATTCATTGTGGATTAACAAAGTGTTGGAGAAAGATAAATATATTACAAGATAAGTCCAAACCCCATAGACCCTTGGTATAAATTCTTGAAAAAAACAAAGTACCCAAAAGCAGATGGATGAATGGAAAGAAAATGTTTTAAAAGACTTATAACAAGATCTTTGCTTCCGTGGTGGATGTTAAAATGGCTAAGTGTTATAGTATTTATAATCAAGTGAAATCTCGGAAATGACTAAGTGTTGTGAAGGGAACAGATGAAGATTTAAATAAGAAATGAGCAAACAATGAACCCGTGATGAAGAAAAATATTCTAAGTATAGTGTAAAATAAAGGTGGAAGAAGATTGATGTTCATTTTGGTGACAGTGGAGAATTAGACTTACGAAACAATATGTGAGACCCTGTGAAATACGTTGAAGAAAATTCTAAGTATGGGTGAGTATGGAATATTTTGGTAAGAGAGGAATAGGAAAAGGTGCACTTTGGGGGCTGTAGAAATTACAGTATGACTCATGAACCCGCCATAAATCGAAAACTTTCCAAAGTGTAGGAATGGATATACAAGAGAGAGAAATACTTTAGAACTTAACTTATTTTAGGATCAACAACTGGCGCCAATTATTGGATAGCAACTCCCTGTGGGTTACTAAGAATCCAGAATGTCACCCATTGGGCATGGAGTTAGTATGAGGAAACATATTGAAGAATGACGTATATATAGGAAAGATAAAACTATGTACATGTTATAATAAGATTGATCAAGAGAAAAAACTTTTAATATGTTTTTTATTTACTAGAAACATTTGAACGGTTCCCTTCACGTCTCTAAGAAAATAATAATTGTATCCCAAGAACTTTTCAATCATATAGAGACCAATCCACAATGCTTCAAATTTCGTGTGTAAAGAAGATTTCTCCTTGGATATGGTCCACAACAATACTAGATCTCGCTTTTGAAAATCTTTGGTAGAAGAACATTGATCAAGATATATTTTTATAGATTGTTGTCTTTGATTTATTTTAGTCAATGCATCATTCCTTTGTTCTTCCATATGAATCGACTTATTATACCATCATTGTAAGGGAGGAATTTCTTCTGTCTCTTTAGAATTTACAACATATGATAAGGCATTTAGTTCCAAATGAATTGGAATTTTTGCTTCTTTCCCATATACCAATGTGTATGGTGACAATCTAGTGATGTCTTTCAGTGTATGTCTACTGGCCCATAATGCATCTATTAATTTTGTATGCCAATTTATTTGATTCCCATCAATTTTTTTCTTAAGGATTTGGATCATTATTTTGTTTGTATATTTAGCTAAACCATTTCCATGGGGATAATAGTTTGAAGAGTTTTGCATTATAATACCAAATTCCCCACAAAATTTGGTAAAATTAGACCGGATAAATACTGATCCATTTTCAATGATAAAATTTCCTAGAACTCTAAATATTGATAAAATATTTCCTTTGAGGAAAATTTTCTTCAGAATCAACCTTCTTGAGGGCTACAACCTCATACCACTTAGTAAAATAGTCATTTGCGGTAATACTATAAGAATGGACTTTGATGGTCATAGGATTAATTAGCCAATGATGTCAAGTCTCCATTGTAAAAAATGTTCTTCAACTATTACATACTACAATGACATTGCTTCTCTTTTCGTTTTTCTAGAAAATCTTTGGAAATAAATACACTTCCTGATCATTGCATAAGAATATTTAAAAATGGTTAGCCATTAATAGCCTGCTCTCATAACTCTGTGTGTTGTAGTTGTAGGTTCAAAATTTTCTCTGCAAATTCCTTCATGAAATTCAACAATCATTTTTTGGTCTTTCAATGAATCGATACATATTATCATTATTCCATCAAAATTTCTTCGAAAAAGAATTTCAACAACTAGTACATATTGGTTTTCCTTCATTTTTCGTGCCCTTCTTTCTTTTGAAGACATACCATTTTGAAATTGTCCATATTTTAGATAGAAAATGATATCCCTATACCATTCTAATGTGGATGAAGAAGATACCATTGGTAATGACCCCATCGTTACGACTACAAGCGAAGAAGAAAGTGAGATTTGTTTTTTTATAAACAAGATGACAAATACGATTACAGCTAGACAACACACATGACGACGAGAACCACGCCCGCTGAACAGGAAACAAACCACTATGACTCCATGCACTGGCACAAGAAAAGCTGGGAGAAACATGCGTAAAACAACAAGGAGAATGACTACCCACCCGACACAAACATGACCACACCTACAAGCTAAGGGACAATATCCCCCTCCCGACACAACAACCTTGATGACCAATGACTAGAAACTCAAGGCATGTGAACTAAATGCAGGAAGGTGTTACAACTCAAGCGCTAACATCAACTTACAACGATCAACAAAACTCACATAGGAAGAACAGACTCCAGCCATGATAACATTCGCCTCTATCCAATAGGGCGTGTCATGATCCCCTCATCAAGACTCATGTCGTCCTAAGGTGATAGGTGCAGCGATAAACCCAACGCAACATAACCTATCTAGACCAAGGACTTGGGACAAATCCATGCACTAGAAGCCTAACAACTGACAAGATTACTACACGCACACCCCAAGAAATAGGTCAAGAAGATGTAGGATGACGACAATCAAAAGGAAAGGCTCAAGCTAATACCTAAATCTACAAACAACCCATCCATTAACTGATACGTAAGATGTCTAAGTGTGAAGGTTGAACTGTTACCAAGCTACTAAGGTCATAAAGTGATCATAATTCGCATTAAGAAAGGTACTTAACCAAATCAAATATGCTTATCAACAATTATAAACTGTCCATTAAAATAAGTGAACTACTTAACATTTTAAAGGTGCTCCACACTCCTTATGGAATAATAGACATTGTTTCCTAAAAAGGGATAAACCTTAATGAGATCGATGTCTATAATTAATGCCACTTCAATACTATTTGCCAATATTCAATGCTATTTCGTTGTCTATAAATGAGTGTGATTTCAATGCAAATTTTAATGCCATTTAATGTTGATATGCAATTATAAATAAAATCCATTTGACGCTATTCAATGCCACGCTAATCCTATCTTGTTGTTTATAATTAAATGTCATGTCCAACTATTAAATGCAAATTTGATGCTATTATGTTGCTTATAAATAATTTCCACCTCGATGCTATTCAATGAGATTTAATGCTATCTGCCTATTCATAATTAAATGTCATTTCAGAGCCATTCAATGCAGTTTGATGATATTATTAAATGATATCCAACAACCATGATTATTATTGCTAATTGATAAAAGAGGAACGATGTCCAAAAACAATAATGCCAATTATTATCGTTGTCAGGTAAATGTAAAAACGCAGGGGTATTATCTCCGTCAGGTAAATGTAAAACGCAGGGGCTATTATTGTCGTCATGTAAATGTAAAACTGGGTATTACTATCGTTAAGTAAATGTAAAACACAGGGGTATTATTGTCGTCAAGTAAAGGTAAAACGTAGGAGTATTATTGATGTTAGGTAAAAGTAAAATGCAGGGGTATTATTGTCCTTAGGTAAATGTCAAACGCAGGGGTATTATTGTCGTCAGGTAAATGTAAAATGCAGACAACAAAGGGCAATCCGTTACAAGTCAATACATGATCTCACTGAGTGATATCATCAGAAAACGTGTTCAAATAAATGGGTAAGTTTGTTGTTTAAATATGTAAAATGAAGGTCAATTCCAAAAGGTAAAATCTCCATCCAATTACATTAAAATCACAAGGTACATTCGCCATCAACTTATATTTAAACACCGAGTGCATTCACCATTAATTAAAATAAAACACAGAGTATGGTCTCCATCAAAATACATTAATTTGCAGAGGGAGAATATTTCGTGGATGATGATATTAAACACACGAAAAAAAATTTGTCATCCAATCATAAGGATTTGCAGAGGGAATTTGCGGTGGAGACTCAATAGCATCTGACTACTAAAACCATTTCTGAATATTAAAATCCTTTCTGATTAATAAAGTAAATTTGGAGCAGTAAAAATGTGGGTAACGTGATATTGTAGTGGGTCAATCACAGTGGTAAATGACGACAACAGTCATGAAGCACAAAGGTTTAACACAAGAAATTGTTGAGTTACAAGTGATAAATCAATAAGTAACAAGACTTCGCAGGGGGTACCATTATTATTTGTCCAAAGTATGTGAAAGGTGCAGTCTAAAGATAATAAATTTCAACCAATACACAGGAAAATTAAAACGCTACCATGCACATTGAAAATGCCAAGAATAGTTTTTGGGTAAAGTGAGTAAGCGGGGTATCACTTTCGCAACGACACTGCAGTGGTATGGGTAAGACCGTCGGGTAGAATTTTCCATTAAAGGTGAAAAAAGAGAAAAAAAAAAAATGTAGAGTGTAAATTGTCCAGGAATATATTAAGAATGTAGAGTTTAAAATTTTTGTGGTTAAGTGTGTTTAATTGCAGAGAATAAATTCCATTGAATAAAATAAAACATAGAGTAATGAAAGAATAAGACGCAATCTAGAGTGGCCAAAGGTAGATTAAAATCGCAGAGTAATGGCAGACCAGAAGTAAAGAAAAACACACAGTAAAATCACCAAGAGAACCATTAAAAACGCAGCCTTAAATAATTTCCAGGAAGGGTATCCAAACACAGGGATCAACGTAGAGGATCATAAGCAGTTCATTGTGGGAAGGGAATAATAATCACAGAGGTAATCAATCGCAAAAAGACACAAGAAAATCACTCAACTAGGAACAACCAACAAAGGTAGAGAGCTGAGCAAACTATCCATTGCTCATCATCCACACATAGAAAATCATGGCTTGAGAATCTATAGGCCTATTAACACCGAAGTGAAGACCGTTGATTCGGCTCCTAGTCGACTGCTCAGGCGTGGACTGGTGATCTAGGGATCAGGACGAAGTAAATCCCAAATATTCACAATAAATCAATAAAACCAATAGGACAATCACAACATTCAGGGATCGAAAGCCAAGGGACTCAAGTCAAGCAACAAGCTTAATGCTAAGGGAGTTCAATTTAGAAAGTTCTTAAAGGCAAGATTCCTTACTAAGATTCCTCACTTTATGTTTCCCCCTTTTTCCCTTAGTTTCCTCATTCTTTTAAATTTACCTCTTTCCCTTTTTATCTAAAACTCAAATTAGCAAGTGTAGGAAATTACCGTTTTTCCCCTTTTTCTTTTAATTAATAAATTTTTAATTAGCATAAGTAACAAAACAATTATTCCCTTTTATGTTAAAAATATAATCCCCGAAAGTAATTTTATTTTTATAAATTAATTGAATGGATTACCCCCTTCCCGTCACATGTTTAAAGATTATTATTATTATTATCCACGAGAATCACTTAGACCTAGATTTTAATTTTAGAGGTTGGTCGACATTTTATTAGGGAAACAAAATTGTATTTAAAACTTTCTCATCACATCATTCATTCTAAGTCCATCTAGGTTTATTCACTTATTAGCTAACAACGTGACATGTCGTTCATGACGCACTGGGTGCTCCAAGGGTGCCACTAGCCTCATTTTGTTTGCCTTGCACGACGTGCCCTTTAGGACACACTACATGCTCCAAGGGTGCCATTTGCCTCTTTTTGTTTCCCTTGCATGATGTGCCCTTCAGGATGCACTATGTGCTCCAAGGGTGCCACTCTCCTCTTGACCGACTTGGTAGACATAAAAAACCTCTAGAGTGAATACTTCGTCAGGTGATCTTGTGGGAGACTAAGGGACTATAAGGAATAATTCCCCTACCTTATTGAATGCCCCTTAGAATCATCATGAGCGACTGTCACATTCTTCTCTCATGGCATCGTGGGTCTTCTTGAACTAGGTAATCGTTAACCTACAGTTCGATCCATAGCAAGAGTGCTAGTAGGTTGTGGCAGGTATGTTGTCCACACCTCTCCCTCAACATCTCTGGTAGTCATGCGTGACCCCTCTACTCCACATGTAAGTCTGGTCGACAAGCTATTGTTAGCCTGCATCATCAACGAATCATGTCGAAAATAAAATCCATAATCATAACATCTAATTAGATGCACATATGTCATATATACAACAATCAAACCCCAATAGTCTACTCCTTGACTCAATCCAGAGTCCAAGGATTTCATCAATGCCTCTACAACCTCGAGGTCCAAATCCTACATACTTAGGAGAACCGAGTCAATAGAACCTATCTAAGTCTATACAAAAAAATAACATATAATCTCATCCATAATGCCTCATAATCATAATCAACAACCAATAGTATAATAATCTGGATCACTTGCAAGCAAGTGTCCTCAAAGAATAAGTTTTCTCAACGCACGCAAGAGAGGGATGTTACATACACCCCCTCTTGGTATAAACCTCGTCCCTAAGTTTCACAGTATATAAGTGCCGAAATAATGTGTATCACAGTGTCATAAGTCTATTTGTCAAACAAAAATGGAAACTGTTGGCGCATATCATATGCGTCCTCCCAGGTCACTGAGTCCGGAGTATAGTTGTCCCACTGGACCTTGACCTACTCTACCATTTGACTTCGTAGAGGTCAAATGCAATGATATAGGATGCAGATCGGCTCAGCCATGAGCTCCCCCTCCTTCGATACCTACAATAAACTCATGTCAATAACATGTGTAGGATCACTAATATAATGTCTCAAAACAGAAACATGAAAAACATCATGCATACGCCTCAAAGAATCATGCAAGGATAGTCGATAGGCCACGGGAACCTTTCTCTCCACAATATCGAAAGGTCCCATGAAACTAAGAGAGAGTTTATCTACCTTTCCAAACATGATCGAACTCTTATGCAGTTTTACTTGCAAGAAGACTTGATCGCCAACTTCGTAACTACGGTCAACACGGTGCGCATCGTCATAACTCTTCTGTCGATCATGCCCTTCTTTGCTCCTTTGTATTATTATTTGCATTTGATATTCCATTTCTTAGATCTCTTCTAGTCCCACCAGGACCCTATCCTCAAGCCGATCCCAACTCAAAGGAGTCTGACATGGTCGCCCGTAAAGAAACTCAAAAGGCGCCATCTAAATGGTGCTTTGGTAAATGTTGTTATAAGCAAATTCTACCAGTGGAGAGAATTCTTGCCAAATATTTTGTTGGTCCATCACGTACATGCACAACATGTCTTCCAAGATTTGGCTTGTTTGTTCGGTATACCCATCAGTCTCTGGGTGATACACAGTACTAATGTTAAGTTGGGTTCCCAAGGCCTCTTGGAAACTTGTCCAAAATCGTCCAGTAAACACCAATCCTCGATCATATATAATCCTCTTAGGTACACCATGCAGCCTCACAATATCACTGATGAAAAATATAGATATGTTAGGTGCCTAATAAGTCGTACGCACAAGAATAAAATGAGCACTCTTTGTTAGGGTGTTGATTACCACAAAAATCGAGTCATGTCTCCTTACCGTCAGTGGAAATCCAACAATGAAATCCATCAAAATAACCTCCCATTTCGGTTTTGGAATAGCATGTGGCTGTAGTAATCCTAGTGGATGTCTATGTTCAGCCTTTACGTGCTGACATTCTAGACATTTGACCACATAGTTAACTATGTCTTCCTTCATTCCCTTCCAGAAGAATAAGGGTTTAAGGTCCGCCTTCATCTTCGTCACTCCTGGGTGGGCCATGTATACTGCTCTATGATCCTCATTTAGGATCAAACTTTTCAACTCGTCATTCGGTGGTACGTAAATCCAATTTTTAAATCTCAATAATCCATCGTTTTCAAACGTAAATCCTTCAAATCTTGGTACCATCATTGTGTTTTGTCCAATAAAATCCTTGACCTCTTTGTATCAGTCATCGTCGCGGTGTAAAGTTAGAATATTTTCATGTAGATTCATATGAAGAGGCAACACTAAAAATATGTGTGGTCTCCGACTTAATGCTTCTGCCACTCGGTTCACAGTTCCTTTTATGTAAGTAATCTCGAAGTCGTACTCGCTAAGCAATTCCGACCAACACCGTTGTCGCGCATTCAGGTTACTTTGCATAAAGATGTGTTGTAGTCCACAATGGTCCATCTTTAATTCAAATTTTCATCCAACAAGGTAGTGTCTCCAAACCTTCAAGGCATATACAATGACTAACAACTCCAAATCGTGTGTCGCATAATTCTCCTCATGCCTTCTCAGTTTCCTCGAGATGTAAGCGATCACTCGACCGTATTGCATCAAGACTCTGCCTAAGCCTTCCTTGGATGTGTCAGTGCATACCACGAAGTCCATGTCCATGTCAGGGACCTTTAGTATCAATGCAGTTGTCAACAACTCCTTGAGCCTCCGAAATGCTTCCGCGCATTTCTCAGTCCAAACAAAATTCTTATTCTTCTTCTACAATTCTGTGAGTGGATTTGCTATCTTCGAAAATCCCTCAACGAATTGTCTATAGTATCCTGCTAAAACCATGAAGCTACGCACTTCCAGGACATTTGTTGATGCAGGTCATTCCATAATAGCCTTGACCTTTGTTGAATCCACGACGATACCTTCGCCAGAGATGACATGCCCTAAGTATTGAATCTTTGATTGATAAAACGAGAATTTAGAAAACTTCACATACAATTTGTGCTCTTGCAGAAACTATAGTACCAAGTGCAAGTGCTCATCATGCTCCTCTGTCATCCGAGAGTAAATCAAAATATCGTCAATGAATACTTGGATGAACTTGTCCAAGTACTCGCGGAATACCCCGTTCATCAAAATCATAAATACCCCTGGGGCGTTTGTCAATTGAAATGGTAAAACAGTAAACTCGTAATGACAAAACCTCATCTTAAAGGCGGTCTTAGGGACTTCATTCTGCTTTATTTGTAACTAGTGATACCCTAATCACAAATTGTTCTTGGAAAACACCGTCGCACCCTTCATCTGATCAAACAGATCATCAATCCTTGGCAATTGATATTGATTCTTGATCGTTGCCTTGTTCAATTAACGGTAGTCAATGCAGAGCCTCCATGACCCATCCTTCTTTTGTATGAAAATAACAGGCGCACCCCATGGTGACACACTCGGATGTATAAGTCCAAGGTCCAGCAACTCCTTCAGTTGCATTCTCAAATCCTGTAACTCCGGGGTTGACATCCGATAAGGTGTTATAGCTATCGGTTCATTCCCTGGTTTTAGGTCTATGGTAAACTCCAATTCCCTCTCCAGCGGCATCCCAGGTAACTCCTTCGGAAAGATGTCTGCAAACTCTCTCAATACCGGTAGGTGTTCTATACCTTCCACTACTCCTTTTTCATTTAACGCAAGGATCGCATAAATATTACATCCCTTGCGCAAGCTCTTCCGTAACTGCAAGGAAGAGATAAAACTTAGGGAAACTCCTTGGTTCCGACCTAAAATCATGCATCTTTGTCCCTCATCATCGACCAAGCCCAATTGTTTTGTCTTGCAGTTGAGTATCACCTAATGTGATTCGAACCAGTCCATACTGATCATGACGTCATAAGATCCTAAGATCGTGATGTACAGGTTGGCCCTGGTGACAAACTCTCCTAGGTTAAGGGAACATCTCGTAACCTTTCCTCCAACCCTCTGTTTAGCTCCTTAATCCATATCTACAAAGGTAAACTCATCCTGTTCAACTGCCTTTACCTTAATCCTGTTTAGTGTCGCACCAGAAATGAAAATCTTGATAGCATCAGGATCTATAAAAATACTAAGGGTCTGTTCAGAGACAGTACCTGACATCTCGAGAACAGTCGAATGGTGCTCTTCTTGGTGGTTATTCATCACTGCATGAATCTGATGGGCCTTACCCAAATATCCCATGGTAGTGGGTCCAACTGATCCATAGTATCAATTCCTTTCCACTGGGCAGTCATGCTAGTAGTGTGACTCCCCACCTGTCCAAAACCCCTTCTTCGGTCCAGTACTCCTAGTACCCAAAGTAGAATTTGACATCCCACCGGCCTAGAATCCAGGTTTGTTCTGCTGAATAGGCCTAAACTGTTTTTGTTGCAGTCAATGTTGTTATTGATGCTGTGGTCCCCAGTAAGGAGTTTGTTGTTGAGGCGCTGGTCACCGAGGTGTAGTGAAAGTGGATCCCCTATGGAAGCCATGATATCTTGGCATATGTCTGGCTGGTTTTTGATGTTGAAGCACACTAGATCACACCTACCCTGCTGGCCTTGCTGGAGTCCTGCTCTAACCCTCGCTGATAAGATCCTCCTCTACTATGAGGGCCTTCTCGATGACATCATGCAAGGTCTAAGGCATCATAATCTTACCCTTTGCACGCATGCTGACTGTAAGACCGAACAAGAACCTGTTGACCTTAAGTTTCTCAGTATTAAGATGCACAACATACTGAAGCAACTCCATAAAATGGGCCTCGTACTCAAGCACCATACGTCTGCCCTATCGTAAGGCATTGAACTTGTTGAGTTGATGCTCAATGAATTCCTCTGAAAGGTACCTCTCTTGGAATCCTTCCTCAAACAATTCCCATGACATGTCTTCGACGGTCATGTTCAATTGTGGCAGGAGCATCTTCCACCAAAGAAGAGCACTCCCCTTTAGTTGAAGCTCTGCCATGCGAACCTTCATGTTGGGGGTATAGTTGCGAAGTGAAAATTACATCGCCATATTCTCAAACCATGCCTCGGTGGCTGCGTCGTCCGGGGCACCAAAGAAATCGGGAAATTTGATCTTCTAGAATTCATGGTGAATGATACCAGTACTGAGCGAAGCGCGCGGTGGACTCTCAGAGGGTGTCGGTGCCCTGGCCTCTTCTCTATGCAAACAGTTGATTAATGCCTCAGACATGTATTGAAAAGACCTCTTCATCCCAACCACGTCATCCACCGCTATCTTCTCCTGCCCAACAACATGTTCATCTCCCTGGGGGTTAGACCGCTTAGGCGTGGATGCTACTGTAGGCATCATGCCTCCTCCCCTAACACCCTGCAATCTGCCTCTACGACGTCCTCTAACCATGATTACCTACACGAATACAATTCAACTTATTTAGCAACATTATAATAAAACATCATATCAACAAAATACATAGTGTTCCCAAGTCGTGGGTTGAACCCCACTCTGATACCATATGTAACGACCCCATCGTTACGACTACAAGCAAAGAAGAAAATGCAATTTTTTTTTATAAATAGGATGACAACAATGATTACAGCTAGACAACAGACCTGACGGTGAGCACCACACCTCTCAAACAGGCAACAGACAACTATGACTCCACGCGCTAACACAAGAGAAATTGGGTGAAACATGCGTAAAACAACAAGGAGAAAAACTACCCACCCGACACAAACATGACCATGCCTACAAGATAAGGGACAACATCCCCCTTCCGACACAGCGGCCTTTTTGACCTCAAGGCATGTGAACCAAATGCAGGAAGGTGTTACAACTCAAGCACTAACATCAACTTACAACGATCAACAACACTCACACAGGAAGCACAGACTACGGCCACGATATCATTCACA
Source organism: Picea mariana (assembly GCA_032191745.1). Lineage (NCBI taxonomy): Eukaryota > Viridiplantae > Streptophyta > Pinopsida > Pinales > Pinaceae > Picea > Picea mariana. Next base: position 27,218 of record JASDQU010103995.1, on the reverse strand, counting down.
TCTATCCAATAGGGTGCACCATGATCCCCTCATCATGACTCATGTCATCCTGAGGTGATATGTGTGGCGATAACCCTAGCGCAACATAACCTATCTGGACCAAGGAATCAGGACAAATTCACGCACTAGGAGCCTAACAACTGACAAGAATACTACACCCACACCCCAAGCAACAGGTCAACAAGACACAGGAGGATGACAATCAAAAAGAAAGGCTCAAGCTAATAACCGACTCCGCAACCAACCCATCCATTAACTGATAAGTAAGATGTCTAAGTGCAAAGGTCGAACTGTTACCAAGCTACTAAGGTCATAAAGTTATCATAATGCACACTAATAAAGGCACTTAACCAAATCAAATATGCTTATCAACAATTATAAACTGTCCATTAAAATAAGTGAACTACTTAACATTTTAAAGTTTCTCCACACTGCTTATAGAATAATCAACATTGTTGTCTAAAAAGGGATAAACTTTAATGAGATCGATATCTATAATTAATTCCACTTCAATGTTATTTTCCAATATTCAATGCTATTTCGTTGTCTATAAATGAGTGCCATTTCAATGCAAATTTTAATGCCATTTAATGTTCTTATGCGGTTATAAATAAAATCCATTCGACGCTATTCAATACTATGTTAATGCTATCTTATTGTTTATAATTAAATGTCATGTCCAACTATTAAATGAAAATTTGATGCTATTATGCTTCTTATAAATAATTTCCACCTCGATGCTTTCAATGAGATTTAATGCTATCTGCATGTTCATAATTAAATGTCATTTCAAAGCCATTCAATGTAGTTTGATGCTATTATTAAACGATATCCAACAACCATGATTATTATTGCTAATTAATAAAAGAGGAACAATGTCCAGAAACAATAATGCCAATTATTATCGCAGAGGTCAATGTAAAATGAAGGGGTATTATTGTCATTAGGTAAATATAAAACGCATGTGTATTATTGTCGTCGGGTAAATGTAAAATGCAGCGGTATCATTAATGTCAAGTAAATGTAAAACACAGGGGTATTATTTTCGTCAGGTAAATGTAAAATGCAGGGGTATTATTGTCATCAGGTAAATGTGAAATGTAGGGGTATTATTTCCGTCAGGTAAATGTAAAACACGGAAAACAAAAGGCAATCCATTAAAAGTCAAGACATGATCTCACTGAGTGATATCATCAGAAAATGTGTTCAAATAAATGGGTAAGTTCGTTGTTTAAATATGTAAAACGAAGGTCAAATCCATAGGGTAAACTCACCATCCAATTACATTAAAAGCACAAGGTACATTCACCATCAACTTATATTTAAAGAATGAGTGCATTGGCCATCAATTAAAATAAAACACAAAGTACGGTCCCCATCAAAATACAGTGATTTGAACAGGGAGAAGATTTTGTGGATGAAGATATTAAACACCAGAATTTGGTTTTGTCATCCAACCATAAGGATTTGCAAAGTGAATTTGCGGTGGAGACTCAATAACATCTGACTACTAAAACCATTTCTGAATATTAAAATCCTTTCTGATTAATAAAATAAATTTGGAGCAGTAAAAACGTGGGTAAAGTGATATCGTAGTGGGTCAATTGCAGTGGTAAATGCCGACAACAGTCATGAAGTGTAGAGGTTTAACACAAGAAATTGTTGAGTTACAAGTGATAAATTGATAAGTAACAAGACTTTGCAAGGGGTACCATTATTCGTTTTCCAAAGTATGTTAATTGTGCAATCTAAAGATAATAAATCTCAACCAATACACAGTAAAAAGAAAACACTACCATGCACATTGAAAAGGCCAAGAATAGTTGTTGGGTAAGGTGAGTAAGTGGGGTATCACTTTCGCATTGACACTGTAGTGGTATGGGTAAGACTGCCGAGTAGAATTTTCCATTAAAGATGATAAAAGAGAAAAAAAAACACAGAGTGTAAATTTTCCAGGAATATATTAAGAATGCAGAGTTTAAAATTTTTGTGGTTAAGTGTGTTGAATTGCAGAGAGTAAATTCCATTGAATAAAATAAAACGCAGAGTAATGAAAGAATAAGATGAAGTCTAGAGTGGGAAAAGGCATATTAAAATCATAGAGTAATGGCAAACCATAAGTAAATAAAAACACATAGTAAAATCACCAGGAGAAGCATTAAAAACACATCCTTAAATAATTGCTAGGAAGGGTATCCAAATGCAAGGATCAACGTAGAGGATCATAAGTTGTTCGTTGTAGGAAGGGAATAAAAATCATAGAGGTAATCAATAGAAACAAGGCGCAAGACAATCACTTGACCAGGAACAACCAACAGAGGTAGATTGTCAAACAAAATATCCTTCGCTCATCATCCATGCACAAAAAAGCAGGGCTTCACGATCTATAGGTGTATTAACACCGAAGTGATGAATGTCGATCCAGCTCCTGACCGACTTCTCAGGCATGGACTGATGATCTATGGATGAGGACAAAGTAAAGCACAACTCTTCACAATAAATCAATAAAACCAATAGGATAGTCACAACATTCAGGGATCGAAAGCCAAGGGACTCAAGTCAAGAAGCGAGCTTAAGTCTAAGGGAAAATTAAGCTCACAATTAAAATGATAATTCCAAAACCTTCTTTACATAGTTAAAAGTACAAAAATGAAAGCATAAGGTCAATAATAATCTACCATGCAGAATAAAATCAAGTGTATTGTAGCCAAAGTCCCCCACTTTGAGTTGTTGTTCTGCACGCTCCATGCAGCTCCCGGTTGTCGATCGTTGTGACTTCACCGATACCTTCCAGTCAATGCTAGGGGTACTATTCTTCCCCCTTAGCCCCTTGAGTCACAAAGGGTCCACACACACAAAACCAGAGAACAACTAGCTCCCAGCTCGCCTTGCAAGGTCGAGCTACCACTCCTCACCGAGTTGCGTATCCCAACTCCCACAAGATAAGTCAGTCAAGTATAAAATTATACAGCTTAACATTACACATAACAGAACAGATCCATAATCCTTCTCCTCCCTCCTTTATATAGAGTTTCAAATTCATTTTCTTTCTGAAATTCCCATTTAATTTATTTTTCAATAATTTAATTCAAAAAAATCCTCCCCGTACATGTGTCACCCATGATCTAAATTATTTTCGGCACGAAATGTGAGCAGAGATATAGTAAAGAAATGAATAGAGATATCGTAGATATTCAATAATATAACATGAATGTATCAAAGATGCAACCATAAACACATATATATAGTAATACACGATTTCTATTAATGAAAGAAATGTATAGAGACTGTAAAAATACAGAGTGAAAGACTCGCTAGAATGGTGGTAGCTTATCTCTAAGAAAAGATGTGGCGGCTACTTGCATTCGCAAGAAGATGATTACAATAAGGCTCTGAAGGCCTTTTTACAATAAACAGGAATTCCAAAAGTCCTATACATCCAAAAACTTAACCCTAGGAGATGAGGCGCCAAAAGTCATGTGGGCCCCGTTTGGGTAAGTGAGTACATCAACTTCCCGGGATTGTAACTTTTGCATACGATCTCTGTTTTAGGCATGTGATAGCTCGTTGGAAAGGTATTGTCGAGGAGATTAATTTTGTGGGCTCAATAATTCTTTAATATATCATTGAGAATCTCAATCTAGAAAAAACCTTCATTTGGGCCCTCAAAATGGCTCCGGAAGTTAAAAACTACTAAAAATAGTAAATTGCCAAAATTGTCTTGAGCAAGTTGGAAAAGGTGGGTGTCCATCGATATCCATCTGGATCAATCCTCCCTCCTTAGGAAGCAATGGTCTCCATTGCGTTGAGGTCTCGAGGGAGAGGGAAAAGTGTTTGTTGAATCTGCATCTTGGTGAGCTGCTTGCCTTGCTAGAGATGTCACTCTGCTCAGTTTGTGGAATTTTGTCACGAACCTATTCAAGTTGAGTTCATTCAACAAGTTAGGATACATGAGAGGATGATGTGCAGAAGGAATATTTTCACTATGCTTCAACCTTGTCAACTTGGTTCTGTTTGATATAAGGTACTTTGGGCGAGGCTGTAGTGGTTGCAGTGTCCTTATGTTCTTCTTTTGAACAGATTGTGAAGAAGCTAAATTTTGCAGTATGACATACTACCTT
>JASDQU010103994.1:102764-131241 GCA_032191745.1 Picea mariana | reverse complement strand
GGGGGGGGGGTCCGGAATGGGAAACTTTGTGTGGGTCCCCCCTTTCATCTCCTCATGATTGCCTCCACCTTTCATCTTCTGCCATCTGTCTTCCACACCATATCTCACCTCCTCTCAGCGCCATCCTGGCCCACCTTATTCTTGTTTCGACCTCTTGCCTTCCGACATCTTTCTCTCTCCTTTCCACATCGCTCCGTCATAAGCAACGCGTCCTCCCTCGCCCAATCATGTCCCGTCACCTCCTCATTCTTTGTTTCCCCTCATTCCTACCTTGTCACCGCTCATCCACCATTTCCAATCATGTGCCCTAGTCTTCGCACTGGCCTCTACACCTTATCCATTAGGCCGTTCAACCGATCCAGGTGGCAGTGCGAGAGGGCCTCCACATCCCAAGAGTGCAGAGCTGGTCGGGTCATTCCCAATCCCAAGGAAGCAGTTATTGAGGTGGTTGGTGGTGGTTAGACATCGTCTCCACCATAAATGGAAAGTCCATAAAGGGGCCTGAGATAGGCCAATTCTTTTGCAGGGTTTCTAGGAGCCTGGTTGCATTTGACACAAGCGCACGACTGTCCAGAGACTGCAGGTGCAGTTTGCTAGTAAACATGCAGATGTAAGGTTTTTAATGATAAGTCTCGATTTTGTTGTTGTTATTGGCTTTGGGTATATGTAGGCAATTTTTTCATTTTTGTAATTTATCGATGGTAGATCTAAGCTCCTGACTGTAAAGCTTTAACAAAGCCTCTGGTTCTCTAGTTATAGAATGATATTCTGAGATTTCTTGTTTAATGGCGGCCAACCTCCTTCTTTCCTCATTCCTCTGAATTTGAAAGCCCGGGTATGGATGATCCAGTCGGGTGTTGTTGTAACTATATAACATATGTTTGATTGTATTAGTTCTGCAACATTTGAGGTTTACTTTGAAGTTTCTCTCGTTTGAGAGGATCTCACATCTGAGACTTTTCCCCTCATTTTCTTTCACTTACTCACCACTATGCAATTTACTAGCCTAAGTTAGATCAATACCTCACATGTCTTTGTTGTTCCAGCCCAGTTTTATGAGTGAGCGATATTGTTTTGAGTTTACTTCCATTCGATCACCCCCCTTTTAAACAAATCGTGACATAAATTGATGGGCGTCAGGCTCTGCTTCTGCTGCAATCCAGGAGTGACTTCTGACGCCAACAGAGGGCATATGCAAGGTATGTGTAGAAGGAAAGAGCGTGAAGAGCCAATTTTCAAGCATTAAAAGCAAGGCCAAGGGCGTATTGGACATTGTACACTCAGACATATGTGGACCTATGTCCACCTATTCATCCAATGGGTATGTATACTATGTCTCCTTCATTGATGATTTTTCACGCAAAGCTTGGATATATTTCTTGAAGTCAAAGGGTGAAGTGTTTAGCAAATTTAAAGAATTCAAGACCCTTGTAGAAAATCTTTCTGAAAAGAATATTAAGGTCTTGAGGTCAAACAATGGTGGAGAATTCACATCAGATGAATTCAAGGCATTATGTGGGGAAGTTGGGATTAAGAGGGAGCTCTTTGCTCTGTACAATCCTCAGCAAAATGGTGTGGTAGAAAGAAATAACTTAACCATAATGGAAGCAGTGAAGGCCATGCTTCATGATCATAACTTACTGAAACATCTATGGGCAGAAGCAACAAGGAATGCAGTGTATGTGCAGAATAAAACACCCTATCATTTTCTTTGGAGTAAGACCCCAGAAGAAATGTTCACAGGAGAGAAGCCAAAAGTCAACCACCTAAGAATATTCGGCTATCCAGTATATATACATGTTACCAAGGGCAAAAGATCCAAATTGGACCCTTAAGGAAAGAAGGGAATATTTGTTGGTTACAATGAAACATCGAAGGCATACAGAGTCTACATCCCTGGTCACAAACAGGTTGAGATCAACATAGATGTTACCTTCGATGAGGATGCAACATTCAACAATTCAAGGAAGTTTCATACAGATGAAGACTATGATGAAGAACCGATAGCTCCAAGAGTTGCAGACACAAGAAATGATATTGTACCAGAAGAACATGATATAGTAGATCATGACGTGATAGAGCCACAAAGACCCACATATCCACCTAGAGGAAAGAAGAGGCCAGCTTAGGCCCGTGAGATTATACATGGTGCAAAAAAATATGGTGCTCCAGAAGGAAGTTACAGAGAAAACAAGAAACCAAAACCATATTCCAGTTGTGTGGCACTCCTTAGTGATATTACTGATGCAGAGCCTACATGTTATGAAGAGGCCGCAGAAAAGAAGGAATGGAAGGATGCCATGATTGAAGAGTACCAATCCATTTTGAAGAATGATGTTTGGGATGTGGTTTCAAGACCACGAGAGAAATCAGTTGTGAGCTCAAAATGGATTTACAAAATAAAGCATGAAGCAGATGATAGTATTGAGAATTACAAGGCAAGGTTCATGGCGCGAGGATTTTCTCAGGAAGAAGGCATGTATTATGAGGAGAGTTTTGATCCTATAGCGAGATACACTTCCATTAGGACTTTGTTTCTGATAATTGCAGTAATGAAATGGAAGATACACCAGATGGACGTGAAGACATCTTTCCTAAACGGTGAGCTAGAAGAGGAAGTGTATGTGGAGCAACCACAAGGTTTTGAAACACATGATAGACAATCACATGTGTGTGGGCTAAAGAAATCCTTGTATGTTTTGAAGCAAGCCCCCAGGGCTTGGTACGACAGAATGCATAACTTCCTGATGAGTTTGGGATTTACCAAGAGTAAAGGAGATCCCAACTTTTACTACAAGGTTGAGGATGAAAATCTAGTGATATTATTGATATATGTAGATGCTCTGTTTCTAATAGGAGAAGAGAATACCATCGATGAGAGAAAGAGGAAGCTTAACGTAGAATTTGAAATGAAATATCTAGGAATAATGCACTACTTCCTAGGTCTATAGGTATGGAAAAGACAAAATGAGATTCTCCTAAACCAAGGAAAATATGTAGTAGATATTTTGAAGAGGTTCAATATGATGGATTGCAAGGCCATGCCTACGCCCATGGTGACAAATTTGAAGCTGCTAAGTGATACATCTTCAGAAACAGTGAATGTCACCTTGTATAGACAGATGATCAGATCACTGATGTATTTGACAAACACGAGACCATATATATGTTATGCAGTGAACACCTTGAGTCAGTATATGGTTGAGTCGATACATGTTCACCTAGATGCGGAAAAACACATAATGAGGTACGTAAAGGGTACAATTGATTATGGTCTCAGATATGTCTCAGATCGGGAGATAATCCTACATGGCTATGTTGATTCAGATTAGGTCGGTAGTGTAGTAGATTGAAAAAGTACATCCGATTGTTGCTTCAGTCTAGGATCAACTATGATTGCATGGTTCAGTAGGAAGCAAACCAATGGGAACTCAGTACGACCGAAGCAGAATATATTGCAGCGTGCTCAGCTATCAAAGAAGCAATATGGCTTAGAAAGTTTCTTACAGGGCTACTTGATCTCGAATTAGAGGCGCCTTGTATTTTATGTGACAACCATAGTTGTATGAAGTTGTTAGAGAACCATGTGTTTCATGACAAGTCAAAAGACATTGAGATCAAATACCATGATGTTCGAGACATGGTACAGAAGGGAGCATTAAAGCTCAAGTATATTGACATCGACAAATAGATAGCAGATGTATTGACCAAGCCCTTGTCCAGAGTTAAGTTTGAGTATTTCAGAGACAAGCTTGTGTTGGACATATTGTCATTGATGTCAACAGTCGATGTGATGACCTATTGTTAATGATGAATTACCACAGATGGGATTTTCATTGATGTCAACATAATATCAAGTTAGCAGAAAATGTCATACAGTGTGCAAGAGATCGATAGTGCAAGCTCAAGAGGAGAAGCGAAAAGGAGAAGTGAATAGTATTGAAGATCAAAGCTCACAAGGAAAAGCGCATTGCACAGTAAATCAGGTAGCAAAAGGAATTCATGATTATTGTTGATCACGACAAGATCAACAATATTCCTATGAATAAAGCTCAGGAGGGACAGAAGCTTGAAAGAGCTCAGAGGAAGGACGAGAGTCGAGTTAAGCTCAGAAGGGCTGGCGTCGAGTTCAGAGAAAGGATCCATCAATAATCTCGATGGACGATAGAGATCGCTCAAGAGGACATGAACTAATTGTCGTAGGCCGTTTGATCCAGCATAACTGTCAAGAGGATAAACGCCAATGTCCATTCCTTTCGTGGGAAGGTGTCACACACCCACTACGGAATAATAAAATTTTCTCTCTTCTTCACAGGATAGAATCCCCGAAATCCTACGGGGGCCTAGCGCAGGCTAGTTCTTCCGTTGTCCACCTCCATGTGATCGTTGGTTATGACCACAGGCCAAACAAACTAGGCGTCTGCAAACCCCGAAACCCGAAATCTTACCTTCGAGGAGATTGACGGCTGCGAGTCTCCCCCTGATCCGACGGTCCTGGTTGTATCGGGATTTCGGTAATCGGGAGTTCGTAATGCAAGAGAGTCAAGTATTTCGACTCTTCAAACCCTGAAATCCGAAATGGGCTAAGGTACTTGGCTCCACCTTTGTCTCGATGTCATGTGACCTTCGACTAGGACGTAAGTCTTAGTGCCTATCTCTTTCGGGTTTCGCGACTTTGCAATTCCCGTTGCAAGTGTTCCTTACATTTCGGAATGCCGAACCCCGAAACCCTGTGACAAGAACAAGCCACTTGTCACCTCCACGTGACCCTGGTTTTGAGATGTACCACTTGTCATCCACATGGCTCCTACATCTGGGATGTGCCACCTGTCCGCCTGAGCCTTCGACTTTCAGGACTCTAGAGAACAACAAATTGTCATCCCCTTCCCTCTACAAACCCCAAATTCCAATACGCGGGTTCTTGTACGAGATCCACCGATCTTCAGTGATTTGGATCCAACGGTCCAGGTTCTTTCGGATTTTTCCCTGAACTCTGACCGCTCACCACGCGTCTCCTTCGATGGATGGTCCAGATAACTTTCGGGACTCCTCCTTTCTACCACAGAGCGCGTCGGGGTTTCGGGTACCGGGATTTTGCGACTTGTGTGAGAAAGGGGTATTTCCCTTTGGTTTCTCGGGTGCCGAAACGTCGAAACCTATTCACTATACACTGATTCAGGATTTCACATACCGGGCTTTCGCGACTTGCAAAGACAAGGGGTCTTGCCCTTGGGTTTCCCGGGTGTCGAAACGCTGAAACCTATTCACTCTACACTGATTCGGGATTTCGCATATCGGGTTTTCGCAACTTGTGAAGACAAGGGGTCTTTCCCTTGGGTTTCCTGGGTGCCGAAACGCCGACAGGAAGCCACGTGTATTCTACAGATGATCGGTCCAGGTAACTCCCTTGGATCTTGGGATCTACGGTCCCGATTCCTTCGCTACTTGCGAAGGCTAAAAGGGGTCGAGGCATTAATGCTGACGTTCCTTCCTCCAATCTAATGGTCATGACAGACCTCAGATCCTCCGAAAGGATCTCGTCCATGCATCTAGCAAACGAAAGGGTACTCTCTTTTGGCATTTGAAACCCGCTATCTTTCCTGAGCTTAATAGGCTTCGTCCTCCAAGGGATTCAAAAGGATTAGGAAGGTTTACTCAAAACTGTGTCCATGATCGACAAATGCACAATTCGTGACACGGGCTTATGCCACCATAAGACACAAGTATTTTACGGGTATAAAACCTATCCTAACCATATGCTTTCTTACTGGCCTACTTATACAATCAGGAAGAAATAAGGGGGGATACAGTATATCCATTAAGAAGTATGCCCCATCCCTGCAACGTACACAATATAGTTGATTCATACACAGTTACAGATAAATTACCCAGGGTAAGAAATCACTTATCTATTACAAGTTGCCGCCAACCAACTGACTGTGGGTATTCTTCCTTCCACCCGACCATAGGCTCGGAGGCATTCATTCTTAGCACTTTGGCCACCCCCATTCCAAGCCATGATATCACCAAGTAATTCTCATAGTTCTCGAGAGTTCTCCCTCTTTTTCGGCTTCTATTCGGGTCTTGTTTTCTACAACTCGGATCTTTCTCACTTGGTTGTGGCCTCAACGAGGTTTCTCAGATGCTCTTTGGCATCAAGCTTGCGGCCTTTTGTTCATGATTCACTAGAGAGCTTCGCGCCCCTCCCTTGTGAGCTTTCTCCCTCATCTGGTGTCCGTCTTCTCCCGTGTGTCTGTCCCTCTTACCTAGGAGGGTTTTTGTTGACCTATCATGTTCCTTCTGTCATAAGGAAGCTCAGGTCTGCAGGTCCCTATGGTACTTCGGACTGACAACCCATGTTTTCATTCATGGGGGTGGTTGGTGATTCAACCACCGGTCCTTTCTTCATTGACTGATTTCCTTTCCTTAGAATTCGAAGGAGGTTTATCATCCTTATCAAGGGATATTTTGGGGTTATTTGTCATAATGAACCCTCTCTTACAGTTTTCACATTCTTCCTCTAGTGATATCATGGACAATACTTTCAAGGCTTCACCCCCGCAGTCATTTATTGGCAATTCAAACAATAATACATTTACATTTTCCTCATGCATTAGCATGGAAATTCCTATTTTATGATTAATTACAAATTGGGGGGAAACATGGTTTTACAATTCCCTCCCCCTTAAAGGAACACCGGCCTCGGTGTTCTTTCACAAAAACACCTGTCATGCCTTTCTCATTCAGCCACTTCAGAAGTCTTGACCTTCGTCCTCGGTCAAGTCCTCTTTTAGGATCTTAGTCTTCGTCATCTGCCTTCAATAATTCTTGGACAACAAGCACATTAATCACAATTTCATGCGAAAACGTCTTACTGTTGTTCAAAACTCAAAAGGAAAATTTTATAATCTTGGCACAATACTTATCTGTGCAAATTGTGAATTTGTATCCACATGGTAGTTTTGTTATCCATGCTCATCGCTTTCCTTGACGTACCCATGGGGTCCATGATTCCAATTCAATAGTTCACAAGATCTATCATGATTTCATCTTCCTTTCCAAGGTTTTTCCGCACGGGAAACTACCCACTGTGTGCATGATCCCAATAGTTTACAAGAATTATTAAGGTCTCTTCTTCCTTGTGGTCACTCACCCTCCAGACCCAGGCTCATGCATCCCCTTCACTACTATATAGTCCCTTGGGCGATCCATCTTACCCTGCTAAGGTTTTCTCACATAGGAAAATTTTAGAGACTCTATCGAGTCTTATAGTCAAGGTGTCCCTCAGACTTGCTTTTCCAAGGCGTACCTCTGGCTTGTGTTACCTCAACATAATAATTTTCAGGCGATCATGGCTTATCATGAGGTTTTCACGACTCAGTAGTAGCCATGTTCATCATCTTCAACTTTGACAGCCCTCATCTGTTCTTTCTGGACATGTCTTTTCTTCTCACCTGTATCACAGGTACACAAAATTCATGAGACATTATTATAAATTCTAACTTTCAAAATTTTATTGCAAATCTGTCACCTACAGATTTTTTTCCCAATCTCACAATTTGTTTTCATATTTGTTCCACACAGGAACCAGATTCATAATTATGGGACTTTCCTTCCCATAATGGTCTTTCTCAACAGGCAATTGGCCTTCCTTATGGGCTTACAATGCTGCCATATCCAAGACCCCTTTGCTTCCTGCACTTTCAACTTCAATCGGCCAAACAACTTGTTATCTTTTCCATGCATATACATTTTATTTCACCTTTACAACATCGTCACAACAATTTCAGAATTGTGCATCCTTAACAATTAAATTACTTTCTCAAAAAGGAAATACCATTCCTTGCAGTTTGGCTCAACAGGCAATCAGTCTTCCTTATGGACTTACAACACTGCCATATCTAGGACCCTTTCCTCCCTGCAATTTCATTCTTTACACAACCAAACAATTGTTAGTTTTTCGTGTACATTATCTTTTTCGAAAATCAAGTATACTAACAGTCTAGGTCATTTCATCTATTCAAGGATTCAAAGCGAAAGGATACATCATCCCTTACCTATGCATCATTCCAGCCTACCAATTTTCAAAATGTGATTCGGATGTCAATTGATTTTAATGAATGTGCCAAAAATTGTGGCCACATTCATACCCAATGCACCCTTGCATTGATTTCAAGTTTGTCACACTTTATGGCAGGCTCTTGGCCATGGGGTGTTGGAATTTAACCAACCTTTTCCTCGTATGGTTTATTCATTTTCTTTCATTCTTATAGTAGGACCATACTTCCTGCTATAGGCTAATCATGATCCCAAATCAATACACATGAACTCAAAATTTTCACATGAATGTCGTTATGCATTCCTTGATTATCAATGCATTCATGACACATCAATTCATGAATTCTTCCAAGGGATACAAATAGCGTTTACTACCAGAGGTTCATACCTCCATCATTCCAGTTCTTCTTCCTGGTTCATACCTTATTTGGGTATCCAAGGCATACAACTACCTTTCAAGTTTATGCATAACACTAAGACAATAAAATATTTTAGAAGGGGTTCTTACCAAATCCCTTCATACCTTGTGCCACACAGACACAAATATCTTTATACCATTTCTTGGTTTCTAGCACCTTCTTTCTTATTTTTACCTCATCACCAGTGCTTTATGGGGACTTTTACAACCCTGTCAACAATCATTCACTCGCAGCCTTCTCCTGGTCATTCTCTGTTTGAGGTTGCCCATCATTGGCAATTGTCTTTTTCAACAGTTCTAATAATATTTCTTTCTACACATGACATACACCATAACACATTAGTCGTCATGTAAATTAAAATGCAAGTACCATAGCATTTAAATTAATAAATATTTTCAGACATGTCCCAACATATCTGTATGTACTTCATCACACTATCCTTAAGGTTTTCATGAGTGTAACACAACAGTTCTCAATCATTTTCACAACATTACAACCATCATCACTATGGTGTCAAAACATTTTCGTTCATCAATGTACTAGATTTCTCATCCCATAGAAAACATAATGCACAACAAGGAAAGATTTGAGGGCTCTCCCCTTCTTCAAATTATTTCTACATCGCCTAGGGCTTTTTCATCCCTGTCGAGTTATCTCCAAGGCCTTAATATCTCTTCTCTACTTTTGCAATTCTACTCTCTGTCAGGATCTTCCTGCTCTTTTCCATGGGCCACCTTGGTTAGGCCTCACCCTAACCCTTTTTGGGATACTGCAACATGCTTTAATAGTAACTCTTTGCTCATAATCATGAACATGTGCATCCTACACACTTCCATTCGATTATCAGAATGGTCAATATGCAGTTGTTAGTCTTCTATTAATTACATTATTCTTTCAAAATGTAATCCATGATTCTTATATATATAGACAGGTCTTGTAGCCCATTGTCCAACCTTCAACAATTATTAGGGTTGTGACTCTGTTCTTTTGACAAAGTCCTTACACAGTTCCTCCACCGAGAACTCCTTCGGCATGCAACTTCCTTGTTGCATATCCATCATTATTTGTGATGGCCTCAACCTTGAGTTATTTTTAGCTTTTTACTCAATATTCCCCTTAAGGAATATAAACATGCATCTTTACTATTAATATCAATCAATTCTGATTCATTCACAATCCTTCTCATGTGATGCTCAAATGCATAATCATTTGTCTCTTATTATGACAAGAAAGAATCTTCGCTTATTTACCCTTTCATCTAATTATATTGGTACTTCCTGAGGAAATGGAATACATTCCCCTCAGGATATTATTTGGAACATAACTTTCATGAATCCCCATAATGGAGTTAGCTATGCCTCCATATTATTCATTTAATCTGGGCAAGAGCAATACTTGCTTCACGTTTCACTCATCAGGGCAATCATATTGGGCCTCTAGTATACTTATACTCTTACATCATACATGTGCATTACTTGCATGCTTAATATCATTCATACCTTACCAGTATTAATATCAGGCTTCCTATTATGAATCTTTACAATGCATTAAACTCATGCACTCAAGTACAATTGAACATAGCTAAGTATTCATCATACTAATTCACGTCTTCTCCTCATGTGACCACCGACGGTGACCACGATTCGAACAAAAAGGTGCTTCGCATTTCACAATTTTGGGATTCCTGTTGCAAGGGACTCTGGTTCCTCGATCCCCGAAATCCAAAAACCCAAAAGACCGAGGCTAATTTTTTCTTGACTCTTTTATTCACATGACCCTTCGCTTGGAACCTGGGGTCAACTCCTAGACACGCATCGGGATCCCATGTTTCGGCGAATCCGCGGACAACGCTCCACCGTTTCCCAAAATTTTGATCCATGAGGGTTCGACAACCTGGATCCCATGGTCCAGATCTCTCTGCCAATTAACGGTCCTGATCAAATCCCGGCTTTCCACCTTTCTAGATTCTGGCGGAGTCTTCACCTCTTAACTCCCGATTTCAAATCCCTGAAATGTGTATGCGTTAGATCAACGATCCACCGCCTGTCTTGATCTAACGACTCATGTTGGATGTCAGGATTTCATGACATGTGAGTCCTCAAAACTCTTCCCATTGACTTCTAAACCTCCGACTCCCGAAGATCCAATTACACTAGATCTACGGTTCAGGTCATCTTCTAACCAACAACCTTGATTGAATCAGTGATTTACCTGGCGTGAATTTGGAAAGTCTACGCTTCTATTTTCCCAATAGAAAAAACCTCGAAGCTCTAGATCAACGAATCTCGTTGATTCCAATCTAACGGATACTATTCCTCCTGAGCTTGTGAGTGATGAGAGGTTATCAGCATTATCTTCTCTGCTGATCTACTAGATCTAACGGTTCACGGAATTTTGGTATTCCTCCCTCTGAGAATTCTACCGTCCATTCAGATTTTCAATGACTTCCAGCCACGAACTTGGCATCAACTCTTCTGGAATTCAACCTCCAGAGCTTTCAAATTTTAACACAAGCTTTATTTTATACGCATGTTCGGCATACAAAATTTCCTCGCTATCTCTTCTGAGCTTTTAAGTTACTTACATGACTAATCTCATAGTCATAACTCATACAAATGTTACCCTCTCTTTATGGGAACAACCAACAAGGGTCACTCTTGGGAATTAGCAATAGTCCCAAAAGACTCCTCTTAATCTTGCTTAAACAAATTATCCTTGTTGTCGATTATAACCATTATAGGTCAGGAAATCTGACCCTAGATATTTTCATCAGTCCTCTCAATCGTGAGGAGTTATATGCTCAAGGTTTTGTCTTTTAATAATGCAACAATTATAACTTTCTAAGGATCCTACCAGTCCTTACCAAATTTCCTACATCATGAAGGAGTTTTTCATTCGGATCTTAATTCTTACCTAACCAACCATCTCAATTGCAAGAGACTCTACCTGCTTTAGTAGGTAGCCATCGTCACAGTATAACATAACAACTCAGTTCATGTCCCTTGTCTGGCTCGTGCAGCTTCATAGCACAATTTATTCCACCTCTGTTATTCACACTCAGGTCTTATCAGTAATATTGATCAGTGCATTCCTACTCCTATAAGGGTAGTTATCATTTTGGCCAAGGAACAATATAATTCCTTTGCTGGAATTCTGTAGAAATTCCCAAATTACAGTTTCAATATGCAGCCCTTCTCCTCAAGGAGTAAATGTAGATAAAAACATCTCCTTAAGCGGCTCGTACATGAGCCCAAGTAGGCCAAGTGTTGTAACCATGCTCTGATACCAATTTGTCACACACCCACTACGTCATAATAAAATTTTCGCTCTTCTTCATGGGATAGAATCCCTGAAATCCTACGGGGGCCTAGCACAGGCTAGTTCTTCTCTTTTCCACCTCCATGTGATCGTTGGTTATGACCACAGGCCAAACAAACTAGGCATCTGCAAACCCCGAAACCCAAAATCTTACCTTCGAGAAGATTGACAGCTGCGAGTCCCCCCCTGATTCGACGATCCTGGCTGTATTGGGATTTCGATAACTGGGAGTTCGTAATGCAAGAGAGTCGAGTCTTTTGACTCTTCAAACCCCAAAATCCGAAACGGGATAAGATACTCGGCTCCACCTTTGTCTCGGTGTCATGTGACCTCCAGCTAGGATGTAATTCTCAACGCCTATCTCTTTCGGGTTTCGCGACTTCGCAATTCCCGTTGCAAGTGTTCCTTAACTTTTGGAATGCCGAACCCCAAAACCCTGTGATGAGAACACGCCACTTGTCACCTCCACGTGACCCTGGTTCTGGGATGTATCACTTGTCATCCACATGGATCCTACATCTGGGATCATGGATGATTTTAGGGGCTAAATTTCGCTCATGGGCTAATTTTCCATGGTTTTTCCAAAAACGAGATTCGCTATTTTAAAAATGATTCACCCAAATTCTATAGAATAAAATTATTTTACCTTAAAAATTGCCAAATTTTTATAAAAACTATATAAAATCCTTAGAAATTTGAATATTTTTACAAAACTATCGCCAAACATTTATAGTTGGCATATGAAGGATTAGTAAGATTCGCCAAGGTTTCTACATTTTAAAATAAATTTCCATCCTTAAAATCATCCCTGTCTGGGATGTGCCACCTATCTGCCTGAGCCTTCGACTTTCGGGACTCCAGAGAACAACAAACTGTTGTCCCCTTCTCTCTACAAACTCTGAATTCCGATATGCGGGTTCTTGTACGAGATCCAACAATCTTCGGTGATTTGGATCCAATGGTCCAGATTCTTTCAGAGTTTTCCCTGAACTTTGACTGCTCACCACGTGTCTCCTCCGATGGATGGTCCAGATAACTTTCGGGACTCCTCCTTTCTATCACAGAGCGCATTGGGGTTTCGGGTACCAGGATTTCGCGACTTGCGTGAGTGAGGGATCTTGCCCTTTGGTTTCCTGGGTGCTGAAACGCCGAAACCTATTCACTATACACTGATTCGGGATTTCACATATCAGGGTTTCTCAACTTGCGAAGACAAGGGGTCTTGCCCTTGGGTTTCCCGAGTCTCGAAATGCCGAAACCTATTCACTCTACACTGATTCAGGATTTCGCATACCAGGTTTTCATGACTTGCGAAGACAAGGGGTCTTCCCCTTAGGTTTCCCAGGTGCCGAAATGTCGATAGGTAGCCACATGTCCTCTACAGATGGACAGTCTAGGTAACTCCCTTGGATCTTGGGATCTACGGTCCTGATTCCTTCGCTACTTGCAAAGGCTGAAAGGGGTCGAGGCATTAATGCCGACGTTCCTTCCTCCAATCTAACAGTCATGACAGACCTCAGATCCTCCGAAAGGATATCGTCCATGGATCTAGCAAATGAAAGGGTACTCTCTTTTGGCATTTGAAACTCACTATCTTTCCTGAGCTTAACAGGCTTTGTCCTCTAAGGGATTCAAAAGGATTAGGAAGGTTTACTTGAAACTGTGTCCACGATCGATGAACGCATAGTTCGTGACTCAGGCATATGCCACCATAAGACACAAGTATTTTATGGGTATAAAACCTATCCTAACCATATGCTTTCTTACTGGACTAATTATACAATTAGGCAGAAATAAGGGGGGATACAGTATATCCATTAAGAAGTATGCCCCATCCCTGCAACGTACACAGTATAGCCGATTCATACACAGTTACAGATAAATTACACAGGGTAAGAAATCACTTATCTATTACAGGTTTCCCCAACCAACTGACTGTGGGTGTTCGTCCTTCCACTCGACCATAGGCTCAGAGGCATTCATTCTTATCACTCTAGCCACCCCCGTTCCAAGCCATGATATCACCAGGGAATTCTCATAGTTCTTGAGAGTTATCTCTCTTTTTGGCTTCTGTTCGGGTCCTGTTTTCTGCAACTCGGAGATTTCTCACTCGGTTGTGGCCTCGACGAGGTTTCTTAGATGCTCTTCGACATCAAGCTCGCGACCTTCTGTTCATGATTCATTGGAGAGCTTCGCACCCCTCCCTTGCGAGCTTCCGCCCTCATCTGGTGTCCATCTTCTCCCGTGTGTCTATCCCTCTTACCTAGGAGGGTTTTTGCTGACCTATTTGGTTCCTTCTGTCATAAGGAAGCTCAGGTCTGCAAGTCCCTGTGGTACTTCGGACTGACATCCCATGTTTCCGTTCATGGGGGTGGTTGGTGATTCAACCACCGGTCCTTTCTTCATTGATTGATTTCCTTTCCTTGGAATTCGAAGGAGGTTTGTCATCCTTATCAAGGGATATTTTGGGGTTATTTGTCATAATGAACCCTCTCTCATAGTTTTCACATTCTTCCTCTAGTGATATTGTGGCCAGTACTTTCAAGGCTTCACCCCCGCAGTCAGTTATTGGAAATTCAAACAATAATACATTTACATTTTCCTCATGCATTAGCATGGAAATTCCTATTTTATGATTAATTACAAATTGGAGGGAAACAGGGTGTTACAAAAGGAAATCGGGAAATCGGAAATCACGAGTTGGGAGAACGGAGCAAGCTGCTTTCATAAATCCCGAAACGCAAACTCGCGGTTCGATCCAGACCATTGGATTGAGGACTAATCTGAGCTATCCGATCAGATTAAGAAGTCTCAACAACCTTCTAATCAAGAGGTTGATTGCATTGATTGTCTCATATAACGGACGATGGTCATATGAGTGACCATGAGTTGGAGGATCGTTGGAGGATCATGGCCATTGGATCGGAGCGTGAAGGACCAGCAAACATTAAATCGAGTGGAGCTACAAGGAGGATAAGCCTAGGAGTTAGTCAACATTCCAAAGTAGTGAAATGATCTAGGTCGTCTATTCAAGTGGACACGTGAAAAGCGATTGGCATTTCGTTGACTCGCAAGCTGGAGAAGTCAAAGGTAGAGATTTAAGAACTCACGATACACGAAATCACAAAAAGATCTGAACCATTGGATTGTGTTCGAGTGGAATGACGGGATAAAACTACAAGAGCTGCATCGCAACCATGGATGAATATGGAGATATCTCGGTTGTTGATCTAGAGAAAAAAGGAAAAGAGAGGTAAAGGGGTTGTGAGCTCGGAATATTCAAATACCCATCAGGCATCGGATCAAACTCGTGTTCCTGTCAAAGCATTGGATCCGGAGGAATATGCACGAGACAAGTTCCGAAATAATCAGAACCGTCCGTTGTCAAGGAGTGTGAGTCGTTGATTTGGCACTCTGAAACATCGTGAAATCGGGAATCAGAAGTTCGAAAGAGAGAACTGTTCCAATGTCCCGATACGCGAAATCATGATAAGATCTGGACCATTGATTTGAAGAGGTCTGTGGACCATCGATATAGGTATTTCAGAGATCGAGAGTTAGATGATCCAGTGATCGCTCACGTTCAAACACCTGACATGCGAAGTCACGATTTGATCATAGTCGTCGATCAAAGGAGAACAAGGACCGTTGACTTGAGAAGGATATGTGGCATAACACATCAATAGACTACGTCAGCAAGGACATGTGGCACAATCAAGCAATGACAAGTGTCAAGATGATTCAGGATTTTAGGTACGTCCAGATCACGAATATGAGTGACACATGGCAGCTACTTGGCACGTGCCAAGTCATCATGTGACGTCAACAGGTTTACGTCACGTCAGGAGTTTCTACTTCAAGAGTTTTGCATAGCAAAAAACACTCTAATATCCCGAAGTCCCGAACACCGAAATTGTGAAAGGGACACGCGTCGGTAGATTGACAACTTCATAGATTTGACATGCTGGAAGTCACAAAAATCACAAAGGCCGAAATGACAAAGGACCGAAGTGCCTAAAAGTGCCGAAGTTACGACAACCGTCCATCTCGTTGAATGACTAACTCTTGGCCGTCAGATTTAGCAGTGAAAGGAGTGATGTAAGGATCAACTATAACCATTGATATGGTTCTGAGATGTAGTGTGAGTCGTCCGATCATTTCGATGATATCATATTTGGGAGATTTGAAATGTTGGAAGTCACGAAGACCCGAAGGTTGAAGTGTCGAAATCCCGTCAGTCGTCCGTCTCATCAGAATATCGCATTATGAACTTTGATTTGGTAAAGTGCTCAAGCACTCGTTCAAGCTTAGCATTTGGTCACCGCTGTTGGTAATATGCTATAAGAATTTTAAAAGGATATTATAACATGTCACTATAATTGGTAAAGCCCGTGGTTATGTAACACACGGTCATATGTGATAGTTTGAAAGAATCTCCTCCACGAAATCTGGTCTCTGAGAATATAACAGAGATTCAAGATCGAGTTTAAAGGATTAAATTGATCCATGACTGTGATCAATTTATGGAAAACCTTCACCATAAAATAAATAAACAATAATTAAGATTGATTAATCAAAGATGCGCGATGGTCGAAGAATGAACCGATACACAGTCATGATTAAAAGAGAATAAATCATGAAAATATGAATAAAGAATAAAAAGGAAAAATGATATTAATTAAAGTTTAGTTTATCATTTTAAATAAAAAGGTACAATGGTTCAAATAAAGGGACACGATGTTTTAAATTTCACCTAGTTTGAAAATTATATAAACGAGAAAATGTGGTGAGAAGATGGTGTCTCTGTGGTTGAGATTAGAAGATCAAAAACCGAAGCAGATTCCAAGAAGATATCAGAGGAAAGAAAATGTGAATTATAGAGAAGATAAAATGCAGTGATGAGTGTCTTATGATATACCTTTGATCATAAGATAGAATTGATTCTATAATGGATCACTACTACTAGAGTTGAATAAACTCTAGTTGGATAGATTGGGTTCTATCAGCAAGTTGGGTCTTGCGACAAGCCTGGTCTTGGCTGAGAGTTGGTTTTGTCCGAGGGGTTGGTGCTCCTTACTTCAGTTGGTGCTGAAACAACAGCTGGTGCTAAATAAAATCCTCTTTCACATATATTCATATTATTATGTTCATATCAATTATACAAAATTTTATACAAACATCCGGTGTCTCTGTGTTAATTGTGATTATGATTTGATTATTATTAATCTGTTCAATTATGTCTTAACTAGTAACTTGAAAGAAGAAAAAGTTAGAATAGTTCACACACTAATTCACCCCCCCCCCCTCTTAGTGTGGGCCATGTGTTCTTCAATTGGTATTAGAGCAAAGGTTCCTTCAAAACACAGTTTAAACACTGGAAGGTAGATCCTGAAGAAATGGGTGGACAAATGGTTCTCTCCGCAATTGAAGCTCCCTTATTCGATGGAACACAATTCCTCATGGAGAGAAAATATGAAACAATATCTGAAGTCAAAAGGATCTGAAGTTTGTAGTTCAATAGTAAGCAAACCCTGGGACTTAACTACATCAAAGAATCTGTCCAAAATTACCATCCAAAGAAGAGCAAGGAAGAACAATGAAGTAGCATTGAAGATTCTTCTCAATGGATTATCAGATACAGTCAAGACAAGCATAGGACTATGTACATCTACCAAGGACTTATGGCTAAAGTTAGAAAAGATGTATCAAATCAAAAAGGAAGAATACTCAGACATTGAAGCATAAGTCAATCTGGAAGATGAGCTTGAAAGTGCTTTGGACGAACTGAGAAAATATCAACAAAGTTGTAAACAACTAAAGGATCAACTTAAAACTGTTGAAAAATTCAAGAAAGGGACTGAAGCCCTTGATACAGTTCTCAGTCTACAAAGATCTCCCTCGAACAAATTTGACCTTGGATATGACCACACACACATAATTAAAGGATCAAATCCTATTACTCATATTGATGTTGAAGATGGCATGTCTAGTAATGATAACTCCAAAGAACTTGCTCATCCTCCCAAGAAGATGCATCAAATCAAAAGAGAAGACTCAGCCATCAATAAAGGTAAAGACTCTCCACAATATTTGGATGGCAATAATGTTGATATTAAAATCTCCCCTGCAAATAAAGAAGAAGACTCGGAAACAATAACATAATGTTTTGTTAGCATTTATCCCATGGAAGAAGAAGAAGAAGAACTATCAAAGGCCAAAGAAAAGTTTGATTGGAGTCTCTTTGAATACCTCTATCACCATAATGAATCAGACTATAGCTATCTTCATGACTACACTCAAGAATTCCTTGAAAAGAGTCAAAAACATGTCTTGAAAATAAAGGAAATGATCAAGGACAGTGATAAGATAATATATGAACAGAACAATCAGTTAGAAGAGAAAGAAGAGGAGATCAAGAAGCTGAAGAAAGAAAACAATCAAGTAAAAGAAAAGGAGAAGGAAGATGATGAGATTGGTAATCAAAAGCATATCTTGGAAATAAAAGAAAAGCTCAAATACAATAAAGAAATCATATCTGAGAAAAATATTCAGTTAGAAAACAAAGAAGAAGAGATCAAAAAATTGAAAACAAAAATTGTTGATCTAACAAAAGAAAAGAAAGAGAAAATCAAGAGACTAAAAAATGAAATCAGTCAAGCAAAAGAAGAAAATAAGGAAGATGATGTCTCAAGCAAGAACCTTGCACATATAAAAGAACTAAGGGAAAGATATGTCAATCTTAAAGTCCAACTTGAAGAAGCCAAAAGGAGAGAAGAGGTAGTAAGGAACCAGTTGGACAAAAAGGAAGAATCTTGTCATCAGCTGGAAGCAGAAGTTGTGAATCTTAGAAAGAAGGTTGAGAAGTCGAACACCCAAAACAAGTTCTTGAACAACTCCATGACCCTGGATGAGATCTTGGATAGTCAGATATCACCAAATGGAAAATTTGGCCTTGGATACAATAAGGAAAAGATCAGTACCCCTAAAAAATCTGATGCAGGTCCTTCATTTGTAAAAGGTGAAAACAAGTATGACACAAGTCCTTCACTTATAAAGTATCAAAGCAAGTCTGATACAAGTCCTTCATTTACGAAAGATGAAGACAGGTCTGACACGGCTCCTGCATTTGCAAAGAGTGAAAGTAGGTATGACTCAGGTTCTTCACGTTCAAGAAATAAAAACAACACTACAAAATTCAGAAGATCAGAGCATGGAAGACATCCAGAAGCTATTCATATACCTCAAAGCAAGTTCATAAGAGATACACCTTCATGGATGAATCAAAGAAGGTATGAGAGTTTCTTTAACAATTATTGTTTTTCTTGTAACGTATATGGTCATAAAGCCTTGGATTGTAGGCATCATGGAAGAAAACAAATTGGTAGGTTCAACAACAGTATAAGATGTTGGAACTGCAATCATGTTGGACATATTGTTGCACATTGTTATACTATGAAATTCTATGGTTGTGGTAGATATGGTCACAAAGCCTATAACTATTGGAACTCAAGAAGACAGTCAATAAGAAATGCTTCACACAATATGACAACAAGAGTAAATAAGAAGATATGGAAAATAAAATCCCAAGTACCAAATAAGAAAGATGAGGAAAATATTGCTCCTGAAATAGATGAAGTTAATAATAGGAGTTTGGAGGATGAAACCTCTAATAAGGAATATTCTCAAAACAAGGATAAAGAAGCTTTTGTTGCTCATAATAATGACATTGATGATGAATCTCCAACGGTAGAACAACAAAAAGAATTGAGTGATGATTACCTAAAAAATATTTCAATCCTATAATGGTACACTAAAACTCCTTCTAAAAGAGAAAAAAAAAAAGGATCTATGTCTAGAAAAGTTGCAAAGACTATGTTCAATGAAGCAAATTATCTGATGGATATTCCATCAATTAGTATTTCATAATGGAGGAAATTTGTAATCACATCAATACTCATATTGAACATAGGTAAGCTCAGGATTAATAGTAGTAAAACTCCTTGTGAACCCTGTTTTGGAAGAGCTCAAAAATACTTCAAGGTCTTTGGAAGTAAGGGTTACATCAAAAGGCATGATGAGAACTTCGAAAATGTGATGCTAGAGCTTACGAAGGTATCCTTCTTGGATATGCTTCTACCAAGAGAGCATACATATGCTACAATCTTAGGCTACATAAGATTGTTGAGAGTATAGATGTCAAGGTGGATGATATAAAAACAATTGGTATCATGGTTAAACCCCAATGAGAATCATTAGATAGATTCAAGGGTTGTTTGAAATAGATGATCTACAATGCGCACTATTCCGATAGGACATCGACATCCACAGAAGAAACGTTCTGGTGATGTAAATGACATCCTATAGAGATAACTAGAAGAGAGGGTATGTCAAAAAGATCTACCCTTTTTAGAAACAAAAGGGGAGAGCAGTCAGTAAAAACTCAAGGAAGTTTTGGTTAATAAATAAGAAAGTGATTAGATTAAGTCTTGAAAAGACTCGATCACTACAAAAATTTGTATCAAGGAAGACTACTCATTTGAAACACAAAAAATCCCAATCAACTAAGATAAGAAGTTAGTAAATTAACAGGGGATGAAACCATGTCAGGAAGAGCTACCTGTTCACAAACAAAGATGGAGAGTATTCAGAAGAAGAGAGAGAACATATTGACAGAAGGAGTCATTCAGTTATGACATAAAAAGTGTGATTGTAGGAGGTGTTACCAGTGGTCATAAAATTACTTATACAGACAGATCATAGGAGAAGAAACCCTTTTCCATTGATGTCAAAGGGGGAGAGAAACTTCATAAAAAGAAAACTTCATAAGAGGAAAGCATCATCACAAGGGGAGTTTTGTTTATGAAGTTAGTGTGTTTCCCTCAATGACAAAGGGGGAGATTATTGGATAGATTGTTATTGATGTCAACACTCAATGTGATGACCTGTTGTTAATGATGAATTAACATAGATGGGATTGTCATTGATTTCAACATAATATCAAGTTAGCAGAAAATGTCATACAATGTGCAAGAGATCGATAGTGCAAGCTCAAGAGGAGGAGCGAAAAGGAGAAGCGAATAATATCGAAGATCAAAGCTCAGAAGGAAGAACACATTGCACAATAAATCAGGTAGCAGAAGGAATTCGTGATTATTGTTGATCACGATAGGACCAACAATATTCCTATGAATAAAGCTCATGAGGGATAGAATCTTGAAAGAGCTCAGAGGAAGGACAAGAGTCGAGTTAAGCTCAGAAGGGTTGGTGTTGAGTTCAGAGCAAGGAGCCATCAATAATATCAATGGATGATAGAGATCGCTCGAGAGGACAGGAACTAATTTTCGTAGGTCGTTTGATCCAACATAACTATCAGGAGGATAAGTGCCGACGTCCATTCATTTCGTGAGAAGGAAATCAGGAAATCGAAAATCGCGAGTTGGGAGAACGGAACAAGCTGCTTCCAGAAATCCCGAAACTCAAACTCACGATTCGATCCAGACCATTGGATTGAGGACTAATTTGAGTCGTCCGATCAGAGTAAGAAGCCTCAACAACAATTTGATCAAGAGGTTGACCACATTGATTGTCTCATATAACAGACGACGATCATATGGGTGACCATGAGATGGAGGATCGTGGCCGTCGGATCGGAGCGCAAAGGACCAACAAACGTTAGATCCAGTGGAGCTGCAAGGAGGATAAGCCCAGTAGTCAGTCAACAATCCAAAGTCATGAAATGACCTGGGCTATCTATTCAAGTGGACACATGGCAAGCGATTGACATTTTGCTGACTCGCAAGCTGGAGAAGTCAAAGGTAGAGATGTAGGAACTCGCAATACATGAAATCGCGAAAAGATATGAACCATCGGATCTTGTTCGAGTGGAATGATAGGATAAAGCTACAAGAGCTACATCGTAGCTGTTGATCAAGATGGAGAGATCTTGGCTGTTGATCTGGAGAAAAAGGGATAAGAGAGGTAAAGGGGTTGTGAGCTTGGAATATTCGAATACCTGTCAGTCGTTGGATCAAACTTGTGTTCTTGTCAAACCGTTGGATCTAGAGGAATATGCACAAGAAAAGTTTTGAAATAATCAAAACCATCCATTTTCAAGGAGTGTGAGTCATTGATTTGGCACTCTGAAACATCATGAAATCGGGAATCGGAAGTTCGAAAGAGAGAAATGTTCCAATGTCCCGATACACTAAATCGCGATAAGATCTGGACCATTGATTTAAAGAAGTCTTTGGATCGTTGATCTACATATTTCGGAGATCGGGAGTTGGATGAGTCAGTGATCTCTTGACGTAGACCCCCTACCTTAGTAGGGTTCATTGACCTTCCGGTCTCTGGATCGATGTTCTTCTGAGCCGAAATGGCTCTTCGGGCTCCTGCTGGAACCCTCCCTTGAATCGAATCCACAGGTCCTTTACGAAGACCCTCCCTACGCAACTTAACACCAGGGGCGAGCCTTACACCTCCATATGACCCCAACTGGGCCTTAGCGCAAGTGCTTTCTCACAGCTCACGAGTTCATGGGTCGAAGACCCTCGACTCCTCTTTCTCCAAACGCTGATACCCGAGATGCAATGGGGTATGGCTCCTTCCTTGACAGTGCCCTCCACGCGTAGTCAGCTAGGGCTAAGTACTAGCGCCTCTTCGCAAATCGCGACCTCGCGAGTTGGAGTGTCAAAATTTGGCACTCTCCCTTTGCAAAACCCCGAGGGGCGATGGTTGACTTTCTTTTCGCACTTCTCGCAACTCGCAATCTCGCGAGTTGGAGTGTTGGGCCTTCCTGCTCCTCTTTTGCGAATCCACGAGATGCGATGGTCAACGATAGGCAGACTCCTTCCCCAAGCGACGTGTGTCCTCCATTCGTCACCTGCTCCCACCTTCTCTATGCACTTTTCATTTGCACCACTTGTCGACCACGTGGTCCCATCGATCAGACGGGCCATGTGTTCACACGAGTCTCAGCGCTCGGCACTTCGTGACTTCAACGATCAAAGTGCAGCTCCTTCACCTCCTAAAGCTCCGATACACGATGTGGTGAGATGCCAAATCTCATGACTCTCCTTCCTCCTCGATCAACGGTTTAGATTGCAATGCGATCTCGCGACTCAGGATTCTGTAGAGAAAAGGCCTCCGCCTCCCAACTCACGATACCCGACTTCATGAAATGGACCAGCCTCGTAGTTTCGCGATCTCGCGACTCGGGGTTTTGAAGTGCAAGGAAATCTGTCTCCTGGCTCGCGATACCTGAGTTCGCGAAATGGACCAGATCATTACCACCTGTCCTCAAAATGGACAGTCCTGATGCTTTTGGGATTTCGTGGGTCAAGAGTCCCAACTCTTACCCTTTGTGTCTCTCGGTAGCCAAAATGCCAAAATAGGCCTTTCATTCCCCTTCTTCACATATGAGGGTTAAACCTTATGCAACTTCTTCTAGATCTGATGGTTCACAAAAACTCAGCACTTCTCCATGAAGTGTCTCCACTGTCCCTTTCAACTGCTCTCTTGCGCGACCTCCCAGAGGTTAAAATCCATGTGCCTTCCTCCGGATCTGATGGCTATCGGTTCATGCGTTCAGATATGACAGCCCAGATCTCTTTCTCCCTTGTGTGTTTCTCCTGGTTGTCTAGACGTGGTGTGAACGGTCCATATATCTTCCCCAGTGCCTGAATCAACCGTAGTTGTAGCTCCCTCCTGAGCTTGCACTTCTTCTTGAACTTGGAAGACTTCCAAGCATCAAAGGTCTTGGCCTTTGTTTCTCTGCGAACCCTGTATCCTTGGGTCTCGCCTGTGTTCTAAGGATGTTGTCCCACCTAAGATTTGCAACTTTGAACCCTCCAAAGGGTTTCTCAACCTTCTGCACTCCTTGCAGTTATCGCTCTGTGCGCAAAGGCACTTTCCCTCCTGACCTTTCTTCACTCTCTGGAAAACCTCAAAGGTTTCTCAGCCTTTGCAACCTCTTACAGGGTCCCTACACACAAAGGTGTTATTTGTCCCGAGCTTAGGGACTTTAGAGTAAGTCCTCTCTCACACACTCCTTGTGCTACTGAGTATTTTGCTAAACTTAGATCCGAAGTATTTCTTGTAACAAAATTCTTCACGCCCTCTTGGTGTTCTTCTGCTCAATTCACACCTTGCAGAGCCTTCCTTCATAGAGTGTTCAGTAACTCTGTAAGTGCCTTCTTCTTGAGACTTCTCTTTTCTCAAAACTCAAAATAGAGTCCTCTGGTGCACTCTATGCACTTGCTCAATGCTCTCCTGGCAGAGCTTTACAAAACCTCCAATAGTTTTGTTTCTTCTCTGTGCCTGCCTTTGCACAATTTCTCCTTCAGAGTATTCAGTAACTCTGAGGCTTCCTTTGAGTCTGTGAATTCCCCTGGTGTGCACTCCTTGCACGTTCTTTCTGACCCCGTAGAGTTCAGATGCGCTCTCCTTGCGCTGGCTCCAGAACTTCCAGTGTTCTGTGGTGCACTCCTTGCACAACCTAAAGAACCCAGACAGAAACTAACAAACTCACAAACAAATAGAAAAATCTATCTATAACACGTATCTACAACATGCAAATTACATTCAAATGCTTAACCATGTGCAGACAATTCATGGGCAGGAAAAATTGCTCTTTGTATTCATCTCCAAATGTCTATACAAATGTTTACAAATGTTGTACTGTAACAAGTCTTAGCTCTGTCTCCCCCGAGACCTCTCTACCTGAGAACCCTCTCTCTCTCTTTCTACTCTAATTCCCCCCATTACAAAATGAGGGCTCTCTCGAGCTTATCCTCCACCTCACCATCTCTGAGCTATCGCTATCACAGAGCGACTTCATTACATAAATGGAAGTCGCAGATCTGACTGATCTGGACTTAGCTGCAGGCAACCAATTAAGGAAACCTCAACCACTACCTGTACAAAGGCGTGGTCTGGTCTCTATCAGCCTTACAACATTAAATTCAATTTCAAAAATTGGAAAATGAGAGGGTTGCGCCTTTCCTTTTCATGAATGCACGCTAGATGTGCTTGTTGGCTGGTGCTTATGTTGAGTTGGAGCAATGCTCCTGCATCATACTCCTTAGCTGGAAAAATCATGATCTCCTGATCATGAGCTCCTTTTCTCTAGGATTGAAATCCACCTGGATCCCAAACTTTCCCTTGGAGCTGTCCATCCGCTCCTTTCCAGCTATGCTGCTATTGCTGTTGTTGCTTCTTCTTCCCTACTAATCTTGTAGGATTCCTTCTGCTCAGCCTCTCATTACTGGCATTCTCTGCTGCTAAACTCAACATCAGCGTTCTGATTTCCTCTATCACCTTGTCCAGCTGCTCCCATGGCTGGCTCTCCTTTTGCAGTCCTCTCTGCAATTCATTCATCTCATTGGGTAGATCAACTTGATACCCCCTGCTATCTTTATTTCTCTCTGTGGCACTAAGTGGCCACTCTGCTGCAGACTTCAGCTCTGCAGTCTCCTCACTGAACTATTGTTCAGCTTCTTCCTATGGCAGTTCTGCTATTACCATTTCTCTTTATGTTGGCTCAAGTACAACTTTTCCCAGCTGCTCCTGGGGTTGGTATGCTCCTCCATTTGCTTCCAACTTGATCTATTGGATGTGCAAGCTTTTCACTATCACCTTCTTCTCCAGGGCTTCCAATTATTCATACATATCAGCAAAATCCACGCTGTCTGCTTTCTCCTCTTCTGCTTCTTCTGTAGCTTCCATACCGTAGTGATTTCCTGTCCAACTTCCTGGCTGAAAATTTTGAGCCATTATGTTGAATGCTCATCTTCTACTTTTCGGGCAAACGTCAGTGTCTGCTCCATTTATTCCTCCATGACAGTCTCCACTAGTTTTCTGTCTTCTGTTGCTGCCTCCACAACACATACTTTTGCCTCAACTGGGTTGCTTGGTAGGAATACTTCAATTCCCCCAATGATCAGAATGTATCTCTGATCTTCTCCTATCAGCACTCCTTGCTGATCCGAACTCTCCTCTGAGTTCATCTTCCCTCCCTTACCCACCTGGCAGTATGGGAGTTTTCTGTTGCCCACCTGGCAGTCTATGAGATCCAGTGATCCCATCTCATTGCCCACCTGGCAATCTAAACTTTCAGCACTGCTCCTCTGGCAATATGCGAGACCTTCTGCTGATCTCTGTCCATTGTCCACCTGGCAACTTGAAAGTTCACTTCTGCCCACCTGGCATTTTATGAGATCAATTGACCCCATCTTCATCAACACTCCTTGCTGACCCGAACTCACTCCTGAGTCTATGAGACTTTCAAATAGTCTCCTCTTCTCTCCCTTGCCCACTTGGAAATATGGGATTTCTGCCCTGTCCACTTGGCAGTTTACGAGATCTTCAACTAATCTCATACCATTGCCCTCCTGGCAACATGAATTTCCATGGTTGTCCTCCTGATAGTCTATGAGATCCTCCAATGATCTCATTTCATTGCCCACCTAGCAATTGGAAAATTCATCTCTACCCTCCTGGAAGTTTATGAGACCTGAAACTAATCTCTCTTCCTCATCACTGAGGGTGTCTCCAACTTCTGGCTCACAGATAAAAACTAGCTCTGTGTCACTGAGGCTTTCAACATACCTTAGCCACTTCTTCAACAACCTTTGCTATCTTTCGGCCAACAACTCCTTGACTGGCCACTTCACCTTCTTTTTCATGGGCCATTCATATACCCATCACGATTTTCCATTTTGTTGTTGCCACAGTGCAAGCACCTCCATCTTTGCTCTTATCTTAGCGAGTTCTTTGCCGAGCTCTGCCTTACTCATCTGTTGGTAGTCTCCTCTTCTACCACACTCACGATCTTCAATAGCCATTTTCTTCCCTGTCTTCCCTCCTGGAAAACCTATGGATCACTCTGCATTTGAGAGCATCTCCATGTCCTCCTACAACTCACCTGGTTGTCTATTAACTACTGCACACCCTGCAACAATCACCATAGAGAATCAACACTCTGCTTCTGATTCCACTTGATTTCATCAGAATTTCTCCCACCGTCTCTCCTTTGCCTGTGAACAAAGTAACGGTCTCCTATTTTCTCTTTTGTCTAAAATCTACAGACAAAAATCATCTCTGATACCACATGACGTAGACCCCCTACCTCAGCAGGGTCCACTGACCTCTCGGTCTCTAGATCGATGTTCTTCTGGGCCGAAATGGCTCTTCAGGCTCCTGCTGGAACCCCCCCTTGAATCGAATCCATAGGTCCTTTACGAAGACCCGCCCTGTGCAACTTAACACCAGGCATGAGCCTTACACCTCCATATGACCCCAACTAGGCCTTAGTGCAAGTGCTTTCTCCCAGCTCGCGAGTTCATGGGTCGAAGACCCTCGACTCCTCTTTCTCCAAACGTTGATACCTGAGATGTGATGGGGTATGGCTCTTTCCTTGAAAATGCCCTCCACGCGTAACCGTTGGCTAGGGATAAGTACTAGTGCCTCTTCGCAACTCGTGACCTCGCGAGTTGGAGTGTCGAACTTTGGCACTCTCCCTTTGCGAAACCCCGAGAGGTGATGGTTGAATTTCTTTTCACACTTCTTGCAACTCGCAATCTCGCGAGTTGGAGTGTTGGGCCTTCTTGCTCCTCTTTCACGAATCCACGAGATGTGGTGGTCAACGATAGGTAGACTCCTTCCCTAAGCGACATGTGTCCTCCATCCATTGCCTGGTCCCACCTTCTCTATGTGCTTTTCATTTGCGCCACTTGTCGACCACGCAATCCCACCGATTGAACGTGCCACGTGTTCACATGAGTCTCGACGCTCGACACTTCGCGACTTCAGTGATCAAAGTGTAGCTCCTTCACCTCCCAAACCTCCGATACATGATGTGGCGAGATGCTAGATCTCACGACTCTCCTTCCTCCTCCATTGACGGTTCAGATTGCATCACGATCTCGCGACTTGAGATTCTGTAGAGCAAAGGCCTCCGCCTCCTAGCTCACGATACCCGACTTCACGAAATGGACCGGCCTCACAGTTTCGTGATCTCGCGACTCAGGGTTTTGAAGTGCGAGGACTCTGTCTCCCGGTTCGCGATACTCGAGTTTGCAAAATGGACCAGATCGTTGCCACCTATCCTCAAAATGGACGGTCCTGATGATTTCGGGATTTCATGGGTCAAGAGTATCGACTCTTGCCCTTTGTGTCTCTCGGTAGCCGAAATGACGAAATAGGACTTTCGTTCCCCTTCTTCACATACAGGGGTTAAACCTCATGTAGCTTCTTCTGAATCTGATGGTTCACAACAACTCAACACTTCTCCACAAAGTGTCTCCACCGTTCGTTTCAGCTGCTATCCTGCGCGACCTCCCAGAGGTTAAACTCCGTGCACCTTCCTCCGGATCTGATGGCTATCGATCCATGCATTCAAATTTGACGACCTAGATCTCTTCTCCCTTGTGCGTTTCTCCTGGGTGTCTAGACATGGTGTGAACGGTCTAGATCTCTTCCCCGGTGCCTGAATCAACGACAACTGTAGCTCCCTCCTGAGCTTGCGCTTCTTCTTGAACTTGGAAGACTTCCAAGTATCAAATGTCTCGACCTTTGTTTCTCTACGAACCCTGTATCGTTGGGTCTCGCCTGCGTTCTAAGGATGTTTTCCCACCTGAGCTTCGCAACTCGGAACCCTCCAAAGGGTTTCTCAACCTTCTACA
>JASDQU010103994.1:41123-102744 GCA_032191745.1 Picea mariana | reverse complement strand
TGTAGCTCCCTCCTGAGCTTGCGCTTCTTCTTGAACTTGGAAGACTTCCAAGTATCAAATGTCTCGACCTTTGTTTCTCTACGAACCCTGTATCGTTGGGTATCGCCTGCGTTCTAAGGATGTTTTCCCACCTGAGCTTCGCAACTCGGAACCCTCCAAAGGGTTTCTCAACCTTCTACACTCCTTGCAGTTATCGCTCTGTGCGTAAAGGCACTTTCCCTCCTGAGTTTTCTTCACTCTTTGGAAAAACTCAAAGGTTTCTCAGCCTTTGCAACCTCTTATAGGGTCCCTGCACACAAAGGTGCTATCTATCCTGAGCTTAGGGACTTTAGAGTAATTCCTCTCTCACACACTCCTTGTGCTACTGAGTATTTCGCTAAACTTAGATCCGAAGTATTTCTTGTAAGGAAATGATTCACGGCCTCCTGGCATTCTTCTGCTCAATGCACACCTTGCAGATCCTTCCTTCACAGAGTGTTCAGTAACTCTGTAAGTGTCTTCTTCTTGACACTTCTCTTTTCTCAGAACTCAAAATAGAGTCCTCTGGTGCACTCTATGCACTCGCTCAATGCCCTCCTGGCAGAGATTTACAGAACCTCCAATAATTTTGTTTCTTCTCTGTGCCTACCTTTGCACAGTTCCTCCTTCARAGTATTCAGTAACTCTGAGGCTTCCTTTGAGTCTGTGAATTCCCCTGGTTTGCACTCCTTGCATGTTCTTTCTGACCCTGTAGAGTTCAGATGTGCTCTCCTTGCGCTAGCTCCAGAAATTCCAGTGTTCTGTGGTGCACTCCTTGCACAACCTAAAGAACCCATACAGAAACCGACAAACTCACAAACATATAGCAAAATATATCTATAACACGTATCTACAACATGTAAATTACATTCAAATGCTTAACCATGCGCAGACAATTCATGGGCAGGAAAAACTGCTCTTTGTATTCATCTCCAAATGTTTATACAAATGTTTACAAATGATGGACTGTAACAAGTCTCATCTTTGTCTCCCCTGAGACCTCTCTACCTGGGAACCCTCTCTCTCTCTTTCTACTCTAATTTCCCCCATTACAAAATGAGGTCTCTCTCAAGCTTATCCTCCACCTCACCATCTCTGAGCTATCTCTATCACTGAGCGACTTCATTACATAAATGGAAGTCGCAGATCTGACTGATCTAGACTTAGCTGCAGGTAACCAATTAAGGAAACCTCAACCACTACCTGTACAAAGGCATGGTCTGGTCTCTATCAGCCTTACAACATTAAATTCAATTTCAAAAATTGGAAAACGAGAGGGTTCTGCCTCTCCTTTTCATGAATGCGCGCTGGATGTGCTTGTTGGCTGGTGCTTATACTGATTTGGAGCAATTCTCTTGCATCATCGCTCATGTTCAAACACCCGACATGCGAAGTCATGATTTGATCACAACCATCTATCAAAGGAGAATAAGGATCATTGATTTGAGAAGGATATGTGGCATAGCACGTCAGCAGACTACATCAGCAAGGACATGTGGCACAATCAGGCAATGACAAGTGTCAAGCTAATTCAGGATTTTAGGTATGTGCAGATAACGAATATGAGTGACACGTGGCAGCTACTCGCCATGTGCCAAGTCATCATGTGACATCAACAGGCTTATGTCACGTAGGGAGTTTCTACTTCGGGAGTTTTTCATAACAAGCAAACACTCTAATATCTCGAAGTCCCAAATGCCAAAATTGCGAAAGGGACATGCATCAGTAGATTGACAACTTCAGAGATTTGACATGCTGGTAGTCATGAAAATCGCGAAGGCCGAAATGACGGAGGGCCGAAGGGACGAAGTTGCGAAATGCCGAAGTGCCTAAGAGTGCCAAAGTTAGGACAGCCATCCATCCTGTTGAATGACTAAGTCTTTGCAGTCGGATTTAGGAGTGAAATGAGTGATGTAAGGATCAACTATAACCATTGATCTGGTTCTGAGATGTAGTGTGAGTCGTCCAATCTTTTTGGCGATATCATATTCGGGAGATTTGAAATGTTCTAAGTCACAAAGACCCGAAGGTTGAAGTGTCGAAATCGCGTCAGTCGTCCGTCTCATCAGAAGATCACATTATGACCGTTGATTTGGTAAAGCGCTCAAGCACTCATTGAAGCTTAGCATTCGGTCATCACCATTGGTCATATGCTATAAAAAATTTAAAATGATATTATAACATGTCGCTATAATTGGTAAAGCCCATGGTTATGTAACACATGGTCATATGTGATGGTTTGAAAGAAGCGCCTCCACATAATCTGGTCTCTGAGAATATAATAGAGATTTGGGATTGAGTTTAAAGGATTAAATTGATCCATGAATGTGATCAATTTATGGAAAACCTTCACCATAAAATAAATAAATGATAATTAAGATTGATTAATCAAAGAGGCACAATGGTCGAAGAATGAATCGATACACAGTCATGATTAAAAGAGAATAAATCATGAAAATATGAATAAAGAATAAAAAGGAAAAATGATATTAATTAAAGTTTAGTTTATCATTTTAAATGAAAAGGTACAATGGTTAAAATAAAGGGACACGATGTTTTAAATTTCACACCAGTTTGAAGATTATATAAACGCGAAAATGTGGTGAGAAGATGGTGTCTCTGTGGTTGAGATTAGAAGATCAAAAACCAAAGCAGATTCCAGAAGATATCAGAGGAAAGAAAATGTGAATTATAGAGAAGATGAAATGCGGTTATGAGTGCCTTATGATATACCTCTGATCATAAGATAGAATTGATTCCATAATGGATCACTACTACTGGAGTTGAATAAAATCTAGTTGGATAGACTGGGTTCTATCAGGGAGCTGGGTCTTGCGCCAAGCTGGGTCTTGGCTGAGAGTTGGTGCTCTCCGAGGGGTTGGTGCTCCTTACTTCAGTTGGTGCTGAAACAATAGTTGGTGCTAAAGAAAATACTTTTTCACATATATTCATATTATTATGTTCATATCAATTATAAAAAAGTTTATACAAACATCTGGTGTCTCTGTGTTAATTGTGATTATGATTTGATTATTATTAATCTGTTCAATTATGTTTTAACTAGTAACTTGAAAGAAGAAAAAGTTAGAATAGTTCACACACTAATTCACCCCCCCCCCTCTTAGTGTGGGCTGTGTGTTCTTCAGCTTGGAGTGGTCTAGAAAGACTTCTCCAGTAGTGAGAAGTGATTGTTTTCTCTAGTAGTGAGAAGTGATTGTTTTCTCCAGTAGTGAGATGTGTTCCCCAATAGTGGGAAGTGATCCCCAGTCGAGGGAAGTGATGAGATCCCCAGTAGTGGAAGCTACTCCAACGCAGGATGGTATGCTACCCCAATGTAGGTTGGTATGCTACCCCAACACATGTTGATACTCCAACGCAGGCTGGTATGCTACCCCAATGTAGGTTGGTACTCCAATGCAGGTTAGTATGCTACCCCAACGCATGTTGGTACTCCAACATAGGCTGGTATGCTACCCCAGCGCATGTTGGTACTCCAATGCAGGCTAGTATCTTACTCAAGTATGAAAGACTAGTGAAAGTGAAGAACTTCTTATGATATATAGAATCGTGAAAATCAACAAGACAATGGCCGAAGTGTACAAACATGCAGAAGCAGATTATTCCCGAAGAATACCTTCCTAGCTAAGAGGGAGTGTTGAAGAATGTGTAGTTGCAAAAGATATTCTCTAACTGTATTTGATCATGCAAAAACCCTAAAAAGAATATTATTATGTTGTATTTGTAAAATCGGCTCCATTGTGGCCTTTATTGTAAAATAAAGTCAAATTGTCAAGTCGGCCACTATTGTGGCAAATGTAAAATGTAATTAAGTGACAATTGTCA
The DNA here is from genome assembly GCA_032191745.1 of Picea mariana. Lineage (NCBI taxonomy): Eukaryota > Viridiplantae > Streptophyta > Pinopsida > Pinales > Pinaceae > Picea > Picea mariana. The sequence continues at coordinate 98,883 of JASDQU010103994.1, read as the reverse complement.
AGTTGGCCCTAGTAGTTAAAAGGGAAATTCATTTGTGTATAAACAGAGAGGTTAGACGCCTCATTTACACACTCATCTCACTCAAGCACAAGAGAGAGAAAATGTGTGCAATTTTTGGAGAGAGAGGGAGACACAACAAAGGTCCATCTATTTTCTGTCTTGGCATTGCTCTTGGTTGAAGAATCTATTTAGAATAAGTTGTTTGTTTTTCTTCCCCTAGAGTGTTTCCCAGGATAATCCTTGTGTCTATCTTGTTTATGTGATTGTCTCTCTTTCAGTGATCTTGTATATGCGGTTAACGAGCTAAATAATCCTAATGAGAAAAGATGAACTATAACTGTTAGCTGCATAAGTAATTTTTCAATAGTTGATAACTCCATTCTTTCTTTGGGAGGTTTCTCATCTCCTTCCCTTCTCATGTACCCTACCATTGTTTCTCGTGGACCCTACAATGGTTTCCTTCCTGGAGGGTGGGAAGGAAAACACTCTTAAAAGAAATAGAAGGGAATCTTTCTAAGGTCACTAATCTCGTAGATGAAGGAAGTCTTAGCCCTAACCTCTTAGAGGAATTAAAAGCATTGAAAGAACAAATAAATAGATGTTTGGAGAAGGAAGAACAAGAGTGGAGGCTTAAAATCATAGCACTATGGCTAGAAGTTGGAGACAACAACACTAGATACTTCCATTAGTATGCAAACTATAGGAGAAATCTAAACAAAATATAAGAAATCAAGGACCATGAAGGGAGAATGGTAAGCTCATTTCAAGATAAATCTGAGGTGGGGACACACTTTTTTTATTCACTCTTCAAAGCATTGACAGATTGCCCCCTTTGGCTGACCTTTCCTCAATGCAGATCGAAAAAATCTCGGGCCTGGATGGCTTCACTGTTGAGTTTTTCAAATCCTTCTATGAATTGATCAATGATGACCTACTAATGATGATAAAGGAATCTCAGAGGAGTGGCAAAGTGACCGGGTCCTTTAACTAAACCTTCCTTTTCCTAATCCCTAAAAAAAAATATGTGGAGTCTTTTGATGATTACAGACCCATATCTTGTTGCAATGTGATTTATAAGATAATGTCCAAATCCATTGCAATGCAGTTGAAGCTTATTTTGATAGAAATTTTTGGGGAGGAACAATTTGGATTTCTTCAGAATCGTCAAATCCACGACGTGGTAGCCATTGCACAAGAGTTCCTTCATTCGATAAAAAAGAAAAATGTGAAAGAAACCATTCTAAAGATGGACCTGACAAAATATTATGACATAGTGGATTGGAATTTCCTTCGACTAGTTCTAATCTTGATGGGAATGTGTATGAAAATAGTGAATTGGATTATGGGATGCCTCCAAAATGCATAATTTGTCGTCCTAATTAATGGATCCCTATCTCGTTTCTTTAAATCATCCCGAGGACTTGTGGGAATGAGTCTGAAAATGGTGAAATGGATTATGGGATGCCTCCAAAATGCATCCTTTGTCGTCCTTATTAATGGATCCCCATCTTGTTTCTTTAAAGCATCCCAAGGACTCTAATAGGGATGCCCCTTATCCCCCTTTCTCTTTTTAATCATTGTGGAAGCATTAAGTAAACTAATGGAAGAAGTATGATCCTCTGGTCTGCTAAGAGGAGTGATGGTGTCAAAAAGGGAGGCAATTTCCCATTTACTTTCCGTCGATGACATCTTCTGTAGTGTACAGGGGTCCCTTCAAGATTGAGGGCAGTAAAGAATGTACTATAAATATTTTTCAGAGCAACAAGAATGGTTTTCAACCTGGAAAAATCATGCCTTATCATAAACAATTGTTCGATCGAGGAATTAGGCGATTTAGGGAACATCATTCCGGCACCCTAAAATAATTTGGAAGAGGGGTTTAAATATTTGGGCTTCTTTTTAAAACCTTATTGTTATAGAGGTGTGTACCAGGGATGGCTTATAAGGAAGATAGAAGCCAGGATCTCGGTCTAGGTCAACAAGCTACTCTCAAGTGTGGGTAGACTTGTCCTCCTAAAGGCAGTACTCGAAAGTATCCCAGTCTATTGGAACTCAATTATTTCTATTCCCAAATGGATCTTAAGCAATATATGAAAGTTAAGCTTCCAATATCTTTGGTCGGAATAGAATAAATTGAGAGGGATCGCACTAGCCGAGAGATCAATGTTATCTTAGCCAAAAGAGCTAGGGGGATGGGGCCTCAAGGAAATTTTTTCCTTCGCCAAGGCCCTGGGTGGGAGAAATATTTGGAGTCTGACCCAGGGAAATTCTCTTTGGTACCAGGTTATGAGTTCCAAATACTTTGACAACCTATTAATGGTTGATTGGTTCCTAGCCCCGTTGAAATCATCCAAGGGATTTATTGCTTGGAAAGCATTGGTAGAATCCTTTCTGATTTTGATAACCACTTAAACTACACCTAATAATTATAGATAGGAAATGTGTCCCTCATGAAATATTCTTTCACAAGAGAGTTCGATAGTTCATACACATCCATTTGAGTAATTTTATAGTGTAAAAGTATTTCATTATATTTAAAATTTAATTAAATATAAAGAAAACATAAAAAATTTACTAAATTTTCATGACATGCTTCACAATGTGAATGTTTTAGCGAATGTTTTATAGAGTGAAGTTTTTATGTTTGCTAATTATATATTTATTTTTGCTTCACAATCAAAATATTTGAGAAGGATTTTATAACTCTTTTGTTATTTAATATTGTGAAAAAAGACAGCTATGCCAAGGACTACAAAACCAAAACCTCCTACATAAGAAGAGGTGATCTATTAATATCCACTTTATCAAAATACATGAGAGAGTCCCCAATTTATAGGATTTAGGAGGCCCAACAAACACCTAATATTAGTTCGAAAATTGAAAGAATCTACGTGAGTTTAACTCACACAAGTTGTCATGTGTTGAGAAATAGATATAGTTTAAACAAACACACTAACACCCCCCATAAGCATCCATAAATACATTTATAGGAAATCATTCATTCTTTTTAGTCCCTACACATAATATACAACTACTTATTTGAGGTTAGAAAGTGTTGGCAACTACTGAAGGGTGTGCCATTTTCCACCCAGCCATAGGCACAAATTCTATTGGTATTTCCACAACTAGCCACCCCCTAGCCATAGTATGATGCCATGAGAGGAATTTATTCTTTTACTCAGCAAACAAAAAGGGACCAAGGTTACTCTCCTTTTTCCACTTCTTCTCTGTTTTGACCCGAACCAGAGAAAACTCACATGTTCCTCTTGTTCAGATTTGGTCTTCAAAATCATTCATGTGCCTCCTCCTATTGTCTGCCTGTCCTCCCCTATTTTTTCCCACGATTTTCATTTTTTATTTCTTGCCTTCTTCAACAATATTTTGTGGGTCAAATCAAGAGCTTCTAGATGGATACTCTACCCATTCTCCCATTGATTTATGAGGGACTCCCCAACTACTAGCTTGACTGGTAAATCAATTCTCTAGGATAGAGGATAGTTCTAGGTCTGAGCATTTTTAATTCAACAAAGTATTGCCTGGTAGGGGTCATCTCAACCAGTAATGGTTCCCCTTGTCATTTCCTCTCATGGTATCATAATATGTATAGGCATCACCCTCGGCAATTAGTCAACATTTTCCATACACATATGTATATTAAAATGGAAATATATTTACATCACATCCTCATCAAAGGTTCATTGTATTTTTAAGTTTACACATAACCAGTCCATTCCTAGTTTTGAAAATAATCACCAATATATTTATAGACTGGGGAAACATGGGTATTGCAATCCGCCCCCCCTTAAAGGAACATTGTCCTCAGAGTTCTTTGCATTTCTAAAACACTATCCATGCTCTCATGTTTCAATGGCTTCAACAAGTTTTTCCTTTTTCTTGTTCTGCTCCTTTCCCAGACTCTTGGTATCTAGCTCATGCCTACAACTATTTCAGACAACAAGCATATTAATTGACAATTTCATGCATAAACATTTTATTCCTCTTCATAATTCTAGAAGAAAATATATGAATCAACACATTACTTATCTATGTAGTTCATGTATCTTCATCCATATGGTTGTCTCATTAACTTGGCTCACTATTTTCCTTGACATACCCATTGTGCTCATGATCCTAATCAACATTTTACAAGAGCTATCAAAGTCTCCTCTTCCTTGTGATCACTCACCCTCCAGGCTCAGGCTCATGCATCCCCTTCTCTACTATACAGTCCCTTGGGCGATCCATCTTTCTTTCCAAGGATTTCTCGCACAAGAAGAGATTCAAAGACTTCACTGAGTCTTACAACGGAGGCATCCCTATGACTTTCTCTGTCGAGGAGTCCCTTCAGCTTGTGTTACCTCAACACAACATTCTCTATGGTGATCATGTCATAACACAAGATTCTCATGTCATAACAGTAGCCATTTCCATGCTTTCCCAGCTTCACAACCATTATCTGTCCCTTCACAACATATATTTCATCTCACATGTATCACATGTATACAGTAACTAGTCAAAGAATAGAGTAGGTAGATTCCTTCCTTCCTTAAAGGAAAAATCATGTTGCCTTCCTTTTTCATGTGTAGCAGGGGGACTCTTGACCTCACAAAGTGGTCACGGGATAGGAAACATAAGAGTTGGATGGCTCAAGAAGGATCACGCAAAACAATCGAACCTAAGATTCGCCCCTTCATAGATATCCTCTTGCCTTATGATGTATGAACACTTGAAGTAAAGGATTTTAAGTACCCTAAATAGTCAAATCTATGTTTCAAACGATAAGTGATAATGGGGGGTTACTTGGATACCTACCTCTGAAATCCTAACCTAAACTAAAATTTGTTTGTGACCTCTCAAGGAGGATTTTAGTAGGTTTTTAGAGTTGTGTTTTAAAAGGTTTTTGGAATTGGGGTCATGAACCAATTCCATTGCTTAAGAGTGTGTTTAAAGGATCTTGAGAACACTTAAGTCTCTCTGGTCCTCCTAGATCACTTGTGGGCACAAGTAAGAGATCATACTTTGACGAAAGTGAACTATAGATGCCTCGTTTGTGAGTGTGAATGTGTGCAAGTGTGAACAAATATGTTAATGAACGGATTTGCAACATGTGGACATTGTGGGGTCCATTACTCTTTCCTATTTAAACTTTAAATGTTTTTGCAACCTTGCATAGTTGGTAAATTTGAAGCTAGTCCTAGATAGTAAAGACATGGACATTTGATGGTCTGTTACAATCCTTTAACTCCTTAGGTGTGATTTTCACAATGAAAAACTTTCCTAGGTTGTACAATGATGTGGACAATTAAGGTCCTTTCAAATCTTTACCTCTCTAGTGTTGTATTTGCAAAAAAATAAACTATGAGGTGCACAAGTGCTTTGACCTCACCTAGTTATTTGTTTGAACTTGAAAACTTTGGAAAAATCAACGACAAGATTTGCACATTTGGGGTGCTTAATTTATAATTTAATTTTACCACTGTGTTGTTTGAAAGGGAGGTGGAGAAGTATTCTAAACCTTTTTTTGATTCACCAAGATCACTCGAGATAGTGCGAGGTGAAGAGCATACTTTGAGGTAGACAATAAAGCTCCTAGTCCCAAAAAGTAGAGTGATTAATGCCAAAATATAACTAAGAGTGGATATGATTTAAATAGATATCCATGCGGTTCTTTTTATCCTCCCTATTAATCTATATTAGCTAATTTATCATGCAAGAATAAACTCAAAGTAAGATTTTCAAGGTTTCTGTTTTTTTAATTTTGTATTTAATTTTCTACTTAATACATACACATGTTTGTAAATATACCCACCTCCATCATCAAAAGTCAATGTTGTACTAAACACCAATACTAATGGAATAGTAATTTTCATGTTTCAAAAGTTAATTTTAGAATGGTAGTATTGAGATATTATAGAATGTCATTGAACTAACCAATCCCCTACTTTATAAAAGTTATACTTGTAAACATCAAAAGAGAAAAGAAACCAAATATCATGTAAAATTTCGAAGATATTCATAAAAGTTTTTTTTAAAACAAAAAGGAGAAAGTAAAATTTACGTGAAATACCAAAAATAAAAATAAAAAGTTCGTATTTTAAATTTAAGAAAAAAAACTTGGTTTATCATTTGAAATATCAAATCATAACGTAAGAAAAAAAATGTCCGAAAAGTAATAAATTAACATCTTCGTTAAAAAAAATTGTGATTCATTGACAATTAAAAAACAATTATATAGTAACCTCTACTAAAAAATGAAAAACATAACTAAATCGCAATGCAATTTTGATAATGGTAGTCTTGAGATACGATAGAATGCCATTAAATTAACCAATCCCCAACTTTATAGGACTACAAAATAAAAGACTACACCTTGACAATTTTAAAGCATGAACTACACTATGAAGAGAATATTCTATATCAATTTAAATAATAACTTATCACCAAATAGTAATAAAAAATAAAGTGTATGAATATTATTAAAAAAAAAAAATGCATGCAATGAAAAACAAAGCACTATGAGCGCTAGGAGATATGATTCCAATTATACTTGTAAATATAAAAAGAGAAAAGAAACCAAATATCATGTAAAATTAAAAAAATACTCATAAAAGTATTTTTTTAAACAAAGGGGAGAAAGTAAAATAATTGTGATAGTTTATTACTAAAACATAAATAGAGATGTATTTATGTTTTTAGCTATGTTTCAGTGAGTTTAGTTACTAATAGGGATGTTATTAAAGATGTGATTATTATTTCAAAATTTGGTTGTTAATAGGGATTTTGTTAAAAATATCTTTTAACTAGTTAATAAAAATGTTAAGGGTGGCATTATAAATAAAGTAGGTATGTGGTCAGGGGCTAGGGTTTTAGGTTTTGTAGTGTGTCAGGTGGGATGATCGTTATTGAGTGGATGCTAGATGGAGGATCCACCATAACTGGTGGATTACTACGAAGATCTCTTGACTAAGGACGAGGCATGTCCATTAGTCTGAATCTTAATCCGTCCTTGTGTCATGTCAATTCACACGCGGTTTTAGTGAATCCAATGTACTTATGTATTTAGCTATGTCTCAGTGAGTTTAGTTATTAATAGGGATGTTATTAAAGATGTGACTATCATCTCAAAATTTGGTTGTTAATAGGGACTTCACTAAAAATGTTTCTTAACTAGTTAATAAACATGTTAAGGGTGGCATTATAAATAAAGTAGGTATGTGGTCAGGGGCTAGGGTTTTATGTTTTGTAGTGTTCCAGGTGGGAGGATCGTTATTGAGTGGATGCTAGATGGAGGATCCACCACAACTGGTGGATTACTACGAAGATCTCTTGACTAAGGATGAGGCATGTCCATTAGTCCGAATCTTAATCCGTCCTTGTGTCATGTCAACTCACATGCGGTTTTAGTGAATCCCAAGGCTGATGCTCTTGCTCTCCGTTCTCCTGTAATTTTCGCTAGCTCATGTCAGAATTTTGTTTCTTCCCCATAGGCTTCTCATTTGCAGGATTTTCATGAGGTTTGGAGTGTTGTTTGACTCCATTGCCTCCGCGGAGTGTAGATCCTTCCGCCTTGTCGAACCCTAGATCAAACCCCAGTTTGATCGATTGTAATTTCAGTGTTGGGGGCTTTTGTATTTTTCAGTAGTCACTTGAAGTTGAAGATATGAAGGTTATGGGTCCTACCCAAGGGCCAATGGGGAGGAAGTGTAAGAAAACGATTCATTTGCACGGGGGTGACATAACACTTGTGGTGGGTAAGTACCTACACATATTTCAAATTGCATATTTGGATGGGAAAACACTAGTAGGGAAGTTTGGTAACCGACAAATTTTTACAGGGGTTCTCTCCTAGTGGATGGAGTAACATTGGGTGTCGATTTTGGGGTATTCCCCTATTTTCACCGCTTATCACAGGGTTGGATTGGATTTGTTTCCAAGGTGAAGGAAGATAGACAAAAATCCTTTGTGTGTGTTGGTTTTGGGATTGATAAGTCCTCTGCATAAAACCTTGGAACCCTTTGTTTGATGCAATGTTGAGGGTTTAAAAAGACTCCCTGTCTAGATAAATTTGTCAAATCTTCCATTGGAGTACTACTTAGATGAGGGCCTTAAGGCCATTGGTGATGCCTTGGGTACATACAATGTTGTTGATACTAGTTTTAAGTCTTCTTCTAGCCGAGAAATGACACAGATATTGGTGGAATTGGACCCTAGCAAAGTTTTGTGTAAATCCATGAAGTTGATTGTGGGTGCATGTACTTATGTACAGTTTCTAGACTACCTTAATGTCCCATTTCAATATGTAAGGTGCCACGAGGTGGAACATGTTGTGGATGATTATGATTTTTTTTTTATTAAGAACTTTTAGAGGAACCCTCATTATTTCTCAAATGAGCATGCCTTATCCACATCGTGTAGTGGCCAAAAAGGTGTCAGGGACCTTTGTCCCTCCACGCGACAAAGGAAAAGTTAGACCCTTGGGCCTCTTTAGTCGTCTTCCCATCATGAAAAATTTGGTATCATTGTTGGTGACATATCTATTCCACTGGTTTAGTCTGGCCCCATGTGTGGAGCTCAAAATATTCCAAAGGATCCACTGGATGAGGATATCGATCTCTCAGTGTTAGAATCGAGTAAAATTGAGGCATTATGGTATGATAACAAAGTTAAGCAATATGTTTCAGGTAAGTCTTCTTCTTCTACTCGTATGGTTACTTCATCCTCTCATTTGGGTTTTCAACCTTTGGATGGGGTGGTGGATTCTACAACCTTTCCTTCGTCTAAGGGGGGTTTAACCCAAAACCTCGTGGAGCCTAGACTTTTGAAGGAATCTATATTTGACCTTGTTAATGAATCTGATCATGCTTTGGCTTAGGCTTTGGGTTCTCGAAAGGCATGTTCCTCCAATTTTGTTTCTACCTCCTCAGGGTGGGACCCTTATCTACTTAGGTCCCAAATTTTGGCTAAGGGTCCTTCTTCCTTAGGGGGATTAGGTTTTGTCTTAGCCAAAGAACCCTGGCCTTCTAAGGTGGGGCACAAATCAATGTTAAAACATGCTTAGGAAAAATATTTCCATGAGGTGTCTCAGGTTTGACAACGACTTATATTTGAGGTACTTAGAGCATGTGTCACCCCATAATTGTCATCCCTATGAAAATTATGATGACCAATATGAGAGGTCTTGAGGGAAGACCCAAGCAAATATCCATCCACAAGTTAATCTGTCTGGAGCAACCTGATATTGCGTTTATCCAGGATTCTATGGGGAAATGTGACCCCATTATTGTTGAACTAAATAAACTTTTTTCGGGATGGATTTTTATTGGACATGACTCAGAGGGGTTGTTGGGTGGTATCATCACGGGTGTATCACCTTCTATAACACTCATCAACCTCTTCTCTATGAATTCATGTTTATGTTTGGAGATACTCTACAAGGAATTGGATTGACAATTTTTGTTATGTAACATATATGGCATCTATACTGACAAGGAAGCCTTTTGGAATCATTTCCTTGATATCCATGATATTCAGTTGGAGGATGTCATTCTTGGCAAGGATATGAATTTATCCATTGGAAGAGAGGAGATTTGGGGGGATTCGATGAGAGACAATCTGTTTTCTCAATTCTTCCTTAATAAGTTGGAACTTTCGGGTTTGGTAGACATGGAACCAGTTTCCCTTAGTCCAACCTAGAGAAATAATAGATTTCGTCATGTAGGAGTTCATAAGCGATTGGATAGATTCCTAGTACACCACAACCTTCTTCAGAACATCAGTGTTTACTAGTCTTCGGTTGAAAAATTAAAGTGTTCGGATCATTGTCCTGTATTTTTAGATTTGGATGGGTCAAGGGGGAGGCTAGGGGCCCCTTTCAAATATAAACCCTCTTATATTGAGTTCGAATATTTTTAGACATTGGAGAAAGAGAATTGGGTGTAGTATGATCCTAAAAATCAAGCTATTCCTTCCCAACAATTTGTAGATTCCCTCGGGAATTTGAAGACTGATGTGGTTTGCTGGTCCATTGAGCGTAAAAAGGATTGGGAAAAAATGATCCTTGGTATAGAGGAAGAGCTTGAACAAATTTATGATGGTATTAATTTGTGACATATGTCTTGGTGGACACTGACATAGTTTGGCATTTGGAATAAACTAGGTAGAATATTTTAATTTAATGAGAGAAACAATGGAGTCTCAAGAGATGGGTTCTTTGGTTGGAGGCGAGAGATTTGAATACAATTTTTTTTCAGTGTTTCTCCAACTATCAAAATATTTATAACACCATACGAGAATTAAGGGATGTAGAAGGCACAAAAGTTAAAGGGTTTTCAGATTTGGCATCCTTGGGAGTTAAACATTTTCATTCACTTTTCCAGGAAACTCCTCACTTTAAAATGGACATGGCTCTTAGACTCCTCTCGTACTTTCCCAAGTTGGTGGGGAGTGAAGAAAAGAAAATCTTATATAGTGAAATCTCAAAAGAGGAGTTTCAAGTTGTTATAGGAACTTTTCATAGGGAAAAGAGCCTAGGGCCCGATGGTTGGAAGGCAAATTTTTTCGAGGGATTCTTCGATACAGTGGATGACGACCTCTTAAGGGTTGTAGAAGAGATCCAAAAATTTAGAAAATTCCTCGGTAGCATACATTCAAATTTTATTATGTGGATTCCTAAAGTGGAATGTCTGTCAACCTTCATTGATTTTTGTCCCATTGCATTGTGCAATTTCTTGTATAAGATCATGGAAAAATTGATTGCTATGATATTAAAGCCAATTTTATCAAATTGTATTCCATCTAATTAGTTTGGGTTCTTGAAAGGGAGATTGATCCATGAGGCTATTGGATCTACCTAGGAGGGTCTACACACCATCAAGACGCAAAGGAAGTATGTCTCAGTGATCAAACTTTATTTTTCAAAGGCGCATGACTGAGTGTCTTAGTTATACCTTAGGTTGTTGCTACTTCAAATTAGTTTTGATTTATCAGTGGTAAATTAGGTAATGTATTATGTTTCCTATGTTAATTTTGCAATACTAATAAATGGTGCAAGTTCCCCTCTCTTCTGCTATGGTCAGGGTCTACGCTAGGGATGCCCCTTATATCCATGTCTATTCCTTCTCATCATTGAAGGGATTAGTCACACTATTTCTGAAGTGTCTAAACCCCATCAATTTCAAGTTGTTCGAATAGGGTGAACTCAAAAAACAACCCACCTTCTATTCATGGACGATATTTTATTATTTTGTCATTGTGTGGAAGTAGAGGGAAAGGTTCCCAAGGAGTTGTTTGAACTTTTTTGTGGTGCAACAGGTATGGAAATAAATGTTGGGAAATTTTCTATTTACTTTCTTGATTGCGATGCGACCTCTTCATAGGTAGTGGCAATTTTTTTCTCCTTTCCTATTTTTGACATAAACGATTGAATCAAATATTTGGGGTATAGGCTCAACACAAATAAATATAGTGTGAATATTGGAGCTTGTTGGTGTTGAAAATCGAGAAGCACATCATGCTATGGTGCAATCAATAAAGCTCCACAGGCGGTCGCCGGTCGCTTTACCCTTTAGAATTGTCACCTCTTGGAAAGTACTCCAAACGGAATTATGACTCAGATCGGGAAATTATGTTATAATTATCTTTGGAAAGTTCATCCAGAGTACCTTGGATCTCATTTAGTCAACTTGAAGAAACTACTATCTCGACCAAAAGAGTTCGATGTTTGGGGTCTTAAAGATCTGGTAAGTTTTGGAAAAGCTCTAGCGTCTAAGTTACTTTGGGTATTCGTTACCTAGGACACTCTTTGGAGGCGCATTCTTTGTGCTAAGTATGTTTTCCAGGAACTATTTTAGATTGGATCCGAAGACCTCGAAAGGAAGCTCCATTAGTGTCTATCCAATGGAGGAATCTATCTGCTGCCTTTCCAATCATTGGAAAATATTTGGCTTGGAAGGTGGGATCTGGTCACTTAGTTCAAGTTGGACGAGATGAGATTTTGGGATGAACCAAGGATATTTTTCTTCCTGAAGATTTAATCCACCATTTTCAAGAAAATAACTTATGTACACTAAACCATCTTTGTGATTGGTGAGCCACTTCTCTTTAGAGTTAGGGATAAAAATCAGTTGATGTCTTAAACTTGTAGGGTCAATGACATGTCCATTGACAAGTATATGTTTAAGAACTATTAAGAGAACATGTTAAACTACATGACCAAGAGAATGAGCTAGTTTGGGAATACAATTCACCTAGTGGAAGTTACTCGAACAAGCTGGGATATTAGGCCATGTGTGCTAATGAAGGAATTGTTGAACGATGGGGGTTTTAAAAACTTTGGAATATCAATGGCCCTCCTAAAAGTTTACTATTTTTTTGGCTAATTCTTTTGGGTAGAGTGATGATTTGGAATCAATTGTAGTGTCGAGGCAAGCATGGGCCCAGATTTTGTGTACTTTGTAAAGGAGTCGAGGAGAAAAACCTTCATTTATTCAGGATCTGTCCTTACACTTTCCAAGTATGGACTAAGATCAACTCATAATTGGGGATGGGGTTGGTCTGGGATAAGGAATCTATTGTGGATTGATTTTGGGAGTGTTTTTCAAATTTGGGTTTGAAACCTTTTCATATTCTATCTATTCTGGTGTCTTGGGGCATTTAGCTAGCCATAAATGCAGGTCTATTTGAAGATAATCCCTGGCCTCCCTTCAAGGTTGTTCAACAATCCATAGCATTGTTATTAGGGGAATTTTGAGGTCTAAAATGGGCCTCCAAAGAGATATAATGAAAAAATATGAGTTATTCATTTTGTGGGGAAGGTATATTTACAACTCACCTTTTGCACTATTATCTATGTAACTATGGTTAAATTAAGTTGAAAAAATGTTTAAAAGTAAAACTAATAAAATAATTGTCTACTGATATGACTTGAAAAAAAATACTTTTGAATTTATGAATTACTTTTTTAAGAAATGTAGTACTCATAAAGTGATACTAATATAATAAACAAGTGTAATAGTCGCAAAGCAACTAGTCCCTACCTTAACATTATGTTTTGTAGTTTTATTAAATTGATAAAGGAAAAAAACAATTTGATAGCTTTTGTTCAAACCATAACGTGTAGGAGTCCAAATCACAATGTCATTTGTAATCTCCATCACATTACACAATTAAAAATGACATAATATCACTTGCAATCTCCAACACATTACCCAATTAAAAATGGCACTATCCCTTAGCTAAAGACTAGAGCACCAATGACACCAAAAACATCTCATAATTAGAAATGACATAACATTATTTGCAATTTCTCACACATTGACCAATTAAAATTAGATTAATTAAACTTATTGTTGTGTCATATTGTCATAGGTAGCCCCCACCCAATAAGTGTACTTTCAATTATTGAAATAAAAAATGTTAAAATTTGAGAAATTGACAAAATATGTAAAAGTAAAACTTACATTTCAGTCTTTAACTTACAGTAATGTCAATTTTTAAACTTATATTAAGTTAGGTTATTATTTTACTAGAGTGAGATCAATTTTTTTAAATATATTGTTAAATTTTTTTAATTGTGTTGTATAGTTAGTTGTATTATTATTTTTTTAGTGAGAAAGAGAATTTGCGAGACATCAATATCCAACAACACTCTCTATCCTTTCAGTGAAGAAATAACTTTCTCACATCTATTCTACTTTGAAAAAATCAAAGAAATATTTCTCAAACACTGAAAAACCAAAGCACCGTCATATCTACGGTTCTCGTGAGTCCCTTATCATGAAATTCTAACATGTTTATCTTCATATTAATTGTTGTTTTTTTTTTAATTTTTACATATTTTACACCAAATCGATGTTGCATTTTCATAATTAAGAATGATTCAAACCCTTATTTTATCTTTATCTTTTTATCTATATTTTGATTTAATTAGGTGTAATATTTTCTATGAAACATTACTCTTACCTTTTTATCATAATACATTTTTTTTTGTAAGTGAGATTCTATAAAAAACCTTCCAAAATAAAAAATTACAACATCAGAAGTTTAACCCAGACTGTAATAACTGAATTTCTCTAAGGAGAAATCAATTCAACCATCCTAATAGGTCAAGAACCGAAGTCTTAAGCTATCATTCATAGGACAACGTCTAACCGCAAAAATTACATCGCCCCATGGGGGAAACCGATTTAACATTTCGGCTAAGACTGACATAATTAAAGTAGACAAAATATAACTATAAGCTACAAGTGGAAAAATAGAAGCTAAACACCCATCTGACCATGCAGAGAGACACATTTGCAGTTCAGGTTGTAGGCTTCTAATGTGGCCACGTGTCTCGGGAGGTGGCGTTGAGCGTTGGATCCGCGACGGGTGCTGCTTCCTCCTCCAGAATCCCTTGTGCAGCTGGTGCCAGAATCAATTTTTCATTCCCTGTTGCATTTGGTTCTCCATCTGAGGGGTGGCACACTCCCTGTAATGCTGAGAGAATTTGCAGGAATTGTGTCCCCTTCCCATCCAAGATCTCCAAACGAAAACGCAGGTCGTCCAAATATTGTCGTAATTCGAAGACCAGGACTTGCATAATTGCAAGGCCTTCTTGTAATTTTGAGCAGGATACACAATTTGCACAGGTGTGAGGCGGCTCTTGTTGATTTCCATGGATGGCACTGAAACCTTCACTCTGAGTTTGGGCACAGTGAGCTTGGGCTAGGGGCAAATGGACTGGCGAATTCGCAGGAGAATTGGGAGGAACAACTGGAGCTAGCTATGAAGTGGAGGCCAAGTCTGAGATTGGCCCTGGGTTGAAACCCAGAGAGCTTCCCAAGAGATCGAACCATTCGATCTTGCATGCATAGGGTGAGGAGAGGGGCAAAAGACGTTGAGGCTATGGCTAGACTGCGTCGAGGAGGATGGAAAGGAGGGTGATGAACTGTGAGAGGGTGCAGGCGGGGGACGAAGTGCCTAGCGCAGTTGACTGGGTTGCCAAGCTGAGTTGCGTTTGGATTTCCCTCTCTGTCTCGGCATGACTGGGGCGTGGTGAGGGAAATCAAGCACATGAAGAAAGTTGATGAAGCCAAGGAGCAGTAGGGGAGAGCGTAGTCTATTGGAGGACTCGGCCAAGAACGAATAAAGCTGCAAGCCTGCTTGGTGAGGTTCATGGTGAAAATAACGCTGGTGGAGGAGGACACACGAACATAGTAAATATTGATCCATTGAACTACTCCATCGAGGGGACGAGTAGCTAGAGCATGGCGCACTAGGAGTAATGACGCCCTGGTTATAATGGAGTTGTGTTAAATGCATGGCGTTGGAGGGAGGGGAGGGAACATGCTTGTCACGTGGCTGATGCCATGTTGGTCGTCGCCTATCCTTTCCGTTTGACACTTGGGCAACAATAACACCCCATCCGAGGTTTATCATAATACATTTTCATACACATGTGAGAATCACTTTTTTAAATCTTCTAAACATAATGCATGTAAATACTTGTGAAAAATAAAATATGGTCAACATGTTCTTTGAAAAATGTCTACCAAGAATAAAGCCTTTGTCTTGTTGTTCATAGCAATGCTTATACCATGCATATTCAAGTTCATATATTTCCTTTAAAATTAGAAGAAAACCCATACCACCCCTCAATATACCATTATAAATTAGTGATTAATATTAAACAAATTTCAAATTTTAATAAGGTAGGTAAATGACCCAATGGCCAATATCCCCCAATTTCACTTTAATTATTTATTAAAGTGAGCAAATGACCAAATGACTAAGATCCCCCAATTTCATGTTAATTATTTGAAATGAACTTATACTAAATTTGAAAAAGATCCTTGTTGAAGGATTTTAACAATTTAACGTGCAAATAAAATAAAAAGATGAACTAAAAAAAATCATTACACTTTTGGAATATTTTTTTCTATTAAAATAAAAATAAAATCACAATTTTTTCTTAAAATGATAATCTTCTACTCCATCATAAAAAAACGGATACTAAGGACAAAAAGATATTTAAAATGGAATTTGTTACCATAAGAAAACAACCAAAAAAAACAAAAAATAATATATGATTGGAATGTTTAAATTACCAAAGATACATAATATCTTCAAATATAATAGATGATTGGAATGTTTAAATTACCAAAAATATATGATATCTTCAAATATTTTAGAAGAGTCCATAGGAATAGGGTTATCTTCAAATATTTTAGAGGAATCCATAGGAATAGGGTATTGGAAAAAAAAACATGTTTTTCAAAAGTATTATAAAGTTGATTGAAATGTTTTAATTACCAAAGAGATATAATATTTTAAACAAGTTTATTTTTAAATATTTTTAAATGAATCCAAAGGAATATGATAGTGGAAAAATATGTTTTTAAAAAGTATTATGAAGTTGAAAGGAATATGATAATTTGCAAAAATGTGTTATGAATATGATAATGGGTTATGAAATATTAAAACATATTTTCAAAATCTTTTAGAAAGGTAATATGACTAGAAAAATCATAACAAGATAAACTAATTTAATCATTATTTGATTTATATAAAGTGTAGTTGGATTTGACTTTGGAATTATAAAACAACATGTATAATTTAAGACACAACACAATGATGAAACAAGCTAATGATCTTAATGATCAATGGACATACAACTAATCCAATATTTGAGGATAACATCAATGCTTTTTGTGCATAATTTGCACAAAAAAAATTTTAGACCAGTGACATCAAGAACATATCTTCATGAAAATATAATCAAAAATAACCAAAAGTCATCATACACCATCATTAATGTATGAGCATTACTAAAAATAAACAATTGCTACTATAATAACAATATCCTAATTCAAACAAAATTTACAACCAAGTCATTATGCACTAACACAAAACCTACTTCACTTGGCCAATCTAAACTAACATGTCAGCAGTTGAGAGAAAAAACCAAATACTCACACATAAATCCATTGACTTTGATACAATAGTTGAAGGAATTATTTCTCTAGTCTTGCCATCATAATCTGTTTTATTACAACTTTTCAAGAAAATCACATGTAAACCTAATTGTTTGCAGTATTCTCCTTCACAGTAAGGATGTGATTTTTCGATGTAGTGTTGATGTGATCTTTTAATCTTTACTCAATAGTTTCTTAGTATACAAGGATTTTGAGAAGAATTAATAGTTGCTTAGTATACAAGGATTTTGAGAATAATTTTTTATTTTGAGTATCAAATTTAATCTTCYTCCTATTATGACGACCATATAATTTACATTGACAACATATGATACTACCATAAAAAATTAAATAATATTAATCCTAAATCAAACTAAGCATAGAATAAGCACAAAATACATTAGAGCATCGATTAATGTCTAAAATGCATATGYAGAGACTTCACATACTATGTAGTAAACAAAATTCATCCATACAACATTTCACTGGATTCTTGGAATTCCATAAAAACCATATAAACTTAGAAGTATGTTTTGTATGTATCATAAAACCATGTGAACCTAGGAGTATGTTTTGTATGTATCATTCATAGGACAAATTGAAATTTAACATCCTGACTGAAAAGTGTTAAAACAATTTAGTCCATTCTCAAAACCAGTGACACTGGATCAAAATCTCGAGAGACTTGGAATATCCATTATAACCAACATGGTGATTATAACCAACATTGTGTGTGGGTAATTATGGAAGTTAATAATTTATAGGAGTGTAATTTATAAAATATATTTATATTTCATAACAATAAAGTTAAAGTTAAAACACTAACCTAAACTGAACCCATCATTGTGTTTAAAAAAATTATAATAAAATCAACAAATAAATTATTTGATTTATAAAGTATGTTTAAAAAAAATAATAATAAAATCAACGAATAAATTATTTGATTTATAAACTATGTTAAAAATAATAATAATAAAACCAACAAATAAATTATTTGATTTATAAACTATGTTAAAAAAAGAAATGTACGATTTCAAATAAATGATGGAAGAGAGTTGCTATAGCATACAACCTTTATACATATTCAAGATACACACAAAACCTAGATCCACTAATTTCAATTTTAAATACATAAATTTGTTATGAAATAATTTGAATCGTACGAGTCGACGAATTATATTTGCATGAAATTTGGTTTGAGATAATATTATAGGTTGCACACAATGCTTCATTACACCTTTTTAGCCATATCCTGCTCACCGGGACAAGCTATAACACAAAAAAAGATACTCTATGTTTACCCATTGTTCAAGTTCTTTCCTAAAACTAATGCTGGTCTATGAGAATCCATTGTTGATTGATTAATTTAAATCTTAGTTATTTCATTGATGTACTAAAAATCAAGGAGAAGAAACTATAATTTGCAAAATTATTTATTGAGATTTTGTATAAAGTAAACTTTATGTCAACTATGGGCAAGATGCATCATTCGATACCAATCAAACACATTGGCACACTTAGATTTCTGAATACATTGGCGAGTGTGTTGTGGCATACCGTTATGAGCTTGCTTGCCCAATACTTATACATTTCTATCAAATTGTTTGGCACGCATGTCAGCGAAAGAGCATGAGCTAAATGAAGTTGGAGTGGGCTTTCAAAAACAAATTAGATTAGTTAGGTATTGACTTTTCATTGATTTTTCTGATACGATATCACTGGAATTTTTTCGATACGAGTTGACAAGGTCAATCCTTCGACAATGTTGCTATTACATATGTAATTATGCAAAAGCATCTTTCTATTGTGATCTTGTCCCGAAGAATGATAGATAAGGTGGCTTATTCTCCGATCCTATTTACAAGTTAAAAATAGTAAATTCAGACGCGGAGTTACCAAGGATGCACAAGCAAGCTCGACTAAAAGGAGAGGATGCCCCTGACAGGGCTCGACCGTAGGGAGAGGAATTTATTGCTTGCTCGTTTAAAGTAGAGCAAGGGATTTATCACTCATCCGACCTAGGGAGGATGAGGAATTTATTGTTTGCCCGCATCGGGTAAGGTATTTATCTCTCATCCGACTACTTAAAAGGGAGGATGAGGAATTTATTGCTTGCTCGACGATAAGAGAGCAAGGATGCACAAGCAGGCTCTCAAATGTAGGGGTAGGGGAGAGGAATTTATTGCTTGCTCGATGATAGGAGAGCAAGGGATTTATCACTCATCCGACCATAGGGAAGATGAGGAAGCGCAAGCGGGCTTGACCAATGGGTAGGGGTAGGGGTAGGGGTAGGGGTAGGGTAGGGAAGAGGAATTGACTTTCTTTCGTTTTGCATTTCTTCCAGTAATTGATTATATATGTAATTACGATAGCACATTAACTCATATATAGTATTGACCCATATCGTTTCGGTAACTAGCCAGGGCTAAGGAGATAAGTGAGTCAAGTGCATAAGGGCGTTTAAAAACAAACTCGACCAATGGGAGAGGAACGGAGACGCTCGATTGACCGGGTCGTAGGGAGATTGAGGGTCTTTAAACGCTCTCCCGCTAGGGAGAGGTACGATTAGTGAGTCCAACATTTGGGAAATGTATTTTCTTAGTCTGCATGTTCGAATGCCTTTGATTCCATAGCTCAAGGTTTGTGTGCTAGCACATGCATTGTTACATTCAATGTCATGTTCCAGTCTTCCACTCCAATCGACACAACACCAAAATTAAACAAGTGTTGCGTGGCAGCGTATTCCCTGCCGGGTTGAATTGGGAATAAATGCACAGGAATGGGAAAAAGTTGCGGAGGCATATGGAAACTGCAGCGGAGATGTGGCAAGCAACATGAAGCATAGGTGGTATCCATGCAGTAAATGACACGTGGCCTCTAGAGTCTCATTTATTTTTTGAAAGTATATAATCTATTTTTCTATGTTGAAATTTTTTGTCTATTTTGTCTCTATATGTGGCAGGACAAAAAAAAGTTATATTCAAATTAAATGAATACAATTTCTTGACATTGAACATAGTGGAAGATAAAAATTTATGACGACATAAATATAAAAGGAGATAAAAAAAACAATTTTATTTGAAATATATAAAAAAAGTTACATATTCCTGGAAATTTAAATGCGTTTGTCATATAGACTAGGATTGGGGCTCCCACAGACCATAAGCATAGTGGAAGATAAAAAATTATGAGGACATAAATATAAAATGAGATAAAAAACAATATTTTTTGAAATATATCAAAAAATAATATTGTCTGTTACATATTCCTGGAAATTTAAATGCATTTGTCATATAGATTGGGATTGGGGCTCCCGCAAACCATAAGAGAAATATGTACAAGAAATAGGACTATAGAAAGAGGAAGTGGGCGACGGTAGAGTGTAATACCTGAAAAGAATAAATTGAAAGGTATCAGTCTTTGGCTAGACATTTCTATTTAAAAAAGTGGAATAACTGGGTTGATAAACAAAGCAGGATGTGATCAGTATAGACTTACAGTGATGGTACATATGACCCATTTTGTTATTTGCTTGCTGATGCCTTTTCATTGATGTCGTCGACGACTACTGGAATTGTGGCAACTGCTTGTTGCCTTTCGTCGGCGACCTGCTTCAATTCCCTTTCGAGCCATTCTTCAATGTAGCTTCTCATTAGGGCGACGTTGATCTCATTTCAGATATTTATGTTTAAAAGTTCATTTTCTAATTCCCTGAAGTCAATAGAAAGATTACGCAGAGCCTGATCAATTTCCTCATT
This sequence comes from Picea mariana, assembly GCA_032191745.1. NCBI lineage: Eukaryota > Viridiplantae > Streptophyta > Pinopsida > Pinales > Pinaceae > Picea > Picea mariana. The sequence continues at coordinate 78,173 of JASDQU010103994.1, read as the reverse complement.
CTGTACCGAATAGTTGACTAGCTAGTTGTCGACGTCATCTTGACCATATTCAAGGATGCTGTAAAACTTTTCCAAAGACAACGCCTTAAAATATCAACTTGTTTATCGAAGGCTTGCTCAGTTAAGGGCAACGAGTTGATGATTAAGTTGGGGTATTGGAATTTGTTGGTCCTTCCGACTAAGTCTATTCTGGTCAGATTTGTGAATAATTTTTCTTTCTTTGATATGGCTTGTTCGCATGACTGGACAATGAGACGCAGGTTCTTCACTTTTTCTTTCCAGCATGCCTTTAATTGATTGATCCGGTTTTTGGATGGGAGATCTTGTTGTTTTCTTCTCGTTTCTGTCATGTTGTTGACAATGGTGCCAAAAGGAAGGACCTTGTCTAAATAGAAATGTTCTTCATCTTTTAAATCCGTCTACAAATGTTCGAGCAAATTATGTTCCCTCGTTCCAAGGGAAGCCATGGTTTGTGATGTTTCCCATGCCTCAGTAATCAATTCCATTCTTTTCTTGATATTATTATCCACATATCCTCTACACGATGTGCGGAGACTGGAGGATCCTTTTAACTTGGCTGCAGGGGTGGTAGGCATGGTTATTTCCAAATGATTGGCAATCAATGGCAGAGGAATCAAAGCTTCTTCCAATTCCTTGACCCGACCCTTCAGTCTGGCATTCTCAGCCTCAATGCTTCCAATGGAATCATCAAGAGCATCTGCGGTCTCTATGTGAAGTCGACAGATTTGGGACGACCGCATTTTCGCAAGGTTAACCTCTAAATGAGATTTTCCTTTCTTATTTTTTACATCCTTTTTTTCAATAATTAATTTTTTGGACTGGTTGTAAAAAACAATGCTCTGGAACACGAAGGGTTCATCTTTGTCAAAATATTTGGTATCAGATATGTTCATTGGACGACTATGCTGGATCGCGTCTTTGGGCTGATCAAGGTGACATAATACGCTATCCAGATCAGGCTCAAGTTCCATGTTCTCACTCTCAATTTCGGGTTGTTCCACCTGTGCCACAATTTTTTTCTCTTCTTCTCCACTGGAAGCTTGTGAGAACTATCAATTTTAGGGTGAGCAGGGTTGTTATCTCCTCCTCTGTTTGAAGAACTCTGAGTTGCTTTGTTGTTGTGGTGGGTCGTTGGAGAGATGCTCTGGGATATCGTACTTTGGGAGTGTTATCCACCGATTGAACACTCTTCTCACCGGGGCCTTTTCCCTGTTGCTTGTACAATTCAGTGGTTCTTTGCAGTGTGTCTAGGTCGCCGACATCATAAATGTGAGAATTGTCGTCAATGTCTATGTTTTCGGGCAGGTGTTTTTTGAAAAAAGAATTGTCGAAGCCAAGTGTTTGTAAATGTTGTAAAAAAAAATTATTGGGGTTGAACCCTCTTAGGCTTTCAACATATCTTAGGTTCACGTTGCTAAAATGGGCTGCGAATTCGCCAATTTTGTTGACATTCTTCAACATGAAGTCCCCAAATTTCCAAGGCAGAGGAATGAACTGTTTTGTTTCTCTTCTCTTGGAATAGATGCAACCAGTAGTTGTATTGCCTTGTTACTTCTATAACAAACATTCCGTCCGTAATGTGACATGGAAGGAGAGCAGGTTTTTCCGTGGAGACAAAAATCCTTATCATAGTGTAATTATCCATATGTTCAAGTGCCTCGTTCCTGTCCAAAAACCTGGTTGCCTGGTCAGATATGTGGGGAGCATCTTCTCCTAAAAAAAAAAAATTGAAAACATACTCAAAGACATTAAAAACCTCATAAAAACAGTGGGAGGCCCTGTGCTTCCACAAGGTCTGGTACTAGAACATTAATGGGTCGAATTCCCAGTTGACCTTCTTGGATAGAGATAGTTTTGGAAACTGGCAACAATGTGATATCGCAAAAACTAAGTAGGATGACATATAAAATTTGTTCTCTTTTTTGAAGCTTGACAATTGGGAATAGATTTCACGGGAAATTAACTTGCCCCAATAAAAAATGGCTTGTTCCTTGAATGTGAAATACAAAATATAAAGAGCCATCCGGAAAATAGTTATTGTGGACTCCTATCCCGTTATTCTTGTAAACAACCAGGCAATTTCCCAGAATGGATTTCTAAATGAACTAACCTACAAGCTTGTGATATCTTCAGGAACTACCATCGGGTCTTCCAAGAACTCGGGCAAGAGGTCCAACCCATTATTATGCTTTCTTAGGGACTGCTTGGAATCTTCTCCTTTGAATGTCAATGTTGGCTCCGACAATCGTAACATCTGGAGGAAGACCTGAGGTGACAAAGAAACAGAAGAGCGGACCCACAGTGGAATAATTCTTTGGTCTGAAATAAATTTATCAGTGCACCAAGAGACAAGCTTCTTTTGGTCCTCGCGCCTGAAGATAATCACCGTATCTCCACAGAACTGTTATCGAGTTGATGTCATAGGTTTATGAGAACGTTCATTTGCTCCATACGATGGTTGAAATGAACAATTAGAGGCGATAATATAACTCTCCGCAAATGTTGGTTCAATGCTTATGAATGGGAAAGCTCCTCGAGCCTGTCACTCATTAATGACAATATCTATCGATGCTTCATGATGAGTTGTTAGAAGTAAAGCTTACTTATTGCATATTTATAAGTGCGAATGTGGCGGGTACGACGAAGAGCAATTAAGGATTGGAGGTTTCGTGAACGTGCCAACTCGACGACGTGCAAACGACATTTCATGATTTTGAAATCAACACTCGGAAGGGATAATATAACCCTCCACAAATCTTGGTTTAATGTGTATTAATAGGAGATCTCCTCGAGCCTTTTGATCATTAATGAAAATCTATACGGTTCCTGCACGATGAGATGTTAGAATTAAAGGTCACTAATTGCATATTTAGAAACAAGTGCGAAGGTCACGGAGACGAGAAAGAGCAAGGAAGGAATGGCAAGGTCTGAAAAGTGGCCAGACGAGATTCAAAATAGGTTTACGGGGGATACTCAGGTGAGGTGAGTGTCCGATGGTCAAATTTTATGTATCGGAATTTTTGACTGCAAAACATGTAAAATGGAAGAGAGCATGATGGGGCAGTTCAGTGGCTAGTTTATATATTTGCAGAAGTCCGGGAAAGTGGCTAAGTATGGAATAGGGAAACAGTTTGTCAGAATCGTTTTCGAAATTGAGGATTGAATATTTCGTGAACAGACTAACTTGATGACGTGCAAATGACATTCCATGATGTTTGAAATTAACACTTGGAAGGGATAATNACTAACTTGACGACGTGCAAATGACATTCCATGATGTTTGAAATTAACACTTGGAAGGGATAATATAACCATCCAAAATTTTTGGTTTTATGCGTATTAATGGGATATCTCCTCAAATCTTGGTTTAGCATTAACGCTTGCTAATTGCATACTTAGAAATAAGATCTTATATATACTTGCTAATTGCTAATTGCAAAGGGCACGTGCATAGGAAACAACAATTAGGAATTGGATTTTTCTTGAACCCGCCAACCCGATGATCCACAAAAGAAATTTGAAGAAATGGCGAATTATGGAAAGCGGAGATACGGGCTTCAAAATGGGGTGACAATAGTTCCACAGGAGATGTGAGGACCCGACGATCAAATTGTATGTCTCAAAAGTTTTCAGTGCAAAATGTGTACCATGGAAGAGGGCATGATAGGTAGACTGTAATACAGAAGACGATATGATGTGAGTCCAGTTGTAAATTTGTCTATCGCGGAAGTCAGGGTACTATTTGCAGGTCACGAAACAATAGAAGTGAAATCTAGAGCCCGCCTACTCGGGAATCCATGGTCAGAGAAGTGGCTGTGTATGGAATGGGGATGCAGTCAGTCAGAGTCGTGATATAAAAGCACAAGTACAAATGTGAACCTGCAAGTCCGCCAACTCGCGCAGCTAGACATTTTCAGAAAAAATGACTAAGTGACGAGAAAGATAAAGTATAGGGAAAAGAGAAACAGGAATTTGGTTAAGTATAGAAGACGAAAAAAAAGGGCTAATATATTCACATCTATAATAGATATTACATTTCCTGGAAAGATCTTTTCTGCATGTTTCTAGAGAAGTTATATACTTATTTCATATACTTGGAAAGAAGTGAGAAGGTGGCGTGCACAGAAAACAACGACTAGGAATTGGAAATTGGTTGAACCCACCAACCCGACGATCCGCGAAAGAGATTGCAAGAAATGGTTGTGGAAAGCGGTCGAACAGGCTTCAAAATAGGCTGACAAGGGTTCCTAAGGAGACATGAGGCCCTAACGGTCAAATTGTATTGATCAGAACTTTTGAGTGCATACTGTGTAACACGAAAGAGGGGTTGAGGTAGGAGTCTGGAAGTCAATTTGTATATCGTGGAAGTCAGGGGGCTATTTGTAGGTCAAGGAACACTGGAAGTGTTGTCCACCTGTCCGGAAATCCGCAAGAGAAAAATTTGGGTAAGTATGGAATTGGAGGCGCGAAAGAGATTCCAAGAAATGGAGAAATATGGAAAGTGGACGCAGGGGCTTCAAAACAGGGTGACTATAGTTCCCTAGGAGACGTGAGGACCCAAAGGTCAAATTGCAAGTCTCAGAAGTTTCGTGTGAAAACTATGTGTCATGGAAGAGGGTATGATGTGGGAGTGCGGCAGTAAATTTGTATATCGCAGAGGTACAGGTGTTGTTTGTAGGCCACAAAACAATGGAAGTGCAATATAGAGCCCACCTGCCCAGGAATCCGCGATTTTAAAAGTGCCTAGGCATCGAATGGCTAGTGGTTGGTCGGAGTCGCGATATAAAATCACAAGCACAAATGTGAACCTGTGAGTCGGTCAACATGCGCATTGATACATTTTCAGAAAAACGACTAAGTAATGAGAAAGAGAGAGTAGAGGGGAAAAAGAAACAACAATTTGGTCAAGTATAGAAGAGGGAAAAAAAGGTCCAATATATTCAAATATGCAATAGATATTCCATTTCCTGGCAAGATATTTTTTGTATGTTGTTGGAGAAGTTGTATACATATTGCATATACTTGGAAAGAAATCTGAAGGTAGCGGGCACATGAAACAACAACTAGAAATTTGAAATTTCCTGAACCCGCGAACTCGACGATGCGTGAAAGAGATGTCAAGAAATGGTCAAGTGTGGAAAGCAGTTGGACGGGCTTCAAAATAGAGTGACGGGTTCCCGAGGAGACGTAAGGCCTCGATTGTCAAATTGTATATATCGAAACATTTCAGTGCAAAATGTGTAACATGGAAGAGGGGATGATGTGGGAGTCTAGAAGTAAATCTGCATATCACAGAAGTTGGAGTGTTGTTTTTAGGTCACAGAACAATAGAAATTGCAATTTAGACAAAGGGGAAGTGCTCGGTCGAAACGCGTGAATCTGCCAACCCATAGAGCAAGATATTTTTGGAAAAAACGACTAAGTAACCAGAAAGAGAAACTACAGGGGATAAAAGAGTGGGAAAATAGAAAGGCAGAGGGCAATTTTCGTAAGCGGGAATTGGTTTCAAACAAGCCCCATTGTTGCAAAACCATCATTTTCTAGTAATTGTCAGCAAATGCTTTGTTGAAGATTAGATTTTATTGCAACTTGTGGGAGTAAGTGTGTTCTTGATACATTCTTCCATGACTGTAACATATTAACTTAAGTATTAAACTTATTACATTATGGGTTCTTAGCATTAAAGCTTAATAATTGCATGTCTGGAAACAAGAATGACGATCTTGCTGCAACATTGTGATTTGGTATTCCTATGTTCTATCTGCATTACGAATAGAATTGAACATTGGTTTGAAACTGTCTGAAATTCATTTTTTTTATCCATAAAATCCTGATGGATCGACACAGTGCATTGCCATATAATTTTTAGATGCTCCATTTTAGAACAAATTACCTAAGAAAATACAATATCGAAGAACTACGAGACTATCGAACCATGTCAATGAGAAGAGGTGTTAAATCCAAAAAAGAAGCAACAACCAAGACTCCAAGGCAAATTTTTTAATAGTAAATCCATTAAAAAAAAAAAGAATACTGAGCACTATATATCTATCCTTAGAAATTGGACCGAGTTCTTTGGGACAAAACATTGAACATATTTTCCATATACACAGGCACATGATTTGCAACATGTAGGAGCCATCGAGATGCTCTTCAACATGCATACAAAACTGATTACCATGCTTTTTTTTTAGGAAATCCTTGCAGTCTTCTCCTTGGTGGATCAATGTTTGGTGCCCCGATCTCAATATTTTGTGGAAGACTTGAGCTGACAAAGAAATAGGAGAGCGGGTCCGCAGTGGAATAAATCCTTGGCTTGAAGCAGATGGACAACAGTCCTGTGGTAAAATTGATAGTTCTCACAAGCTTCCCGTGAGGAAGAAGATGAAAAATGTTGCAGGGAAAACATAATAGCCCTTAACTAAAAGTTAGGACACACCAAGAAACCACCTCCTCACAGTCAAAAACTTCAAGGACACGGGTTGCACGTGCAATTACGGAGGCCCAAATTAGTCCATTTTGGGCGGAAGGAGATGACTAGTAGGAATATGCCTTGCACCAGTGGGAGTTCTGGTCCTCATTCCCTAAGATGTTAATTGTATATCTAGAGAACATGAAAGTGGTCCCACAATTGAATAGTTTTTTGGATTGAAATATATCTCTGGGAGCATTAACAGATCATTTCCTTATAGTGAAAGACTTTCGCCCAGAATGGACTAATTTGGACCAATGGAATTCCTACTTTCGATTTGCAAAGCAGCTACTGCGTTCAACGTCGGTTTCTTTTTTGAAACTCCTTTTGGTGTTGTCAAGACCGCCATCGTCGAGCGGGGAAGTGTCGCCCATTATGGTTGATTTAACTTTGGGCGCAGGAGTGGGAATAGTCTCTGCATTGCCATCATCCATTGTCGTATCATCATCCATTAGATCATCTTCTTTCAGCTTGAAATCCATCTCATCAACCTCTACGCCAGCCATCAATGCAAGTGGGCAGGTTGTCTGAGCATGCATGGTTTCCTTGGAATTCTTTGGCTTGAAATATATCTCTTTGTGCATGAAGGGACCATCTCCTTTTTTGCTTTTGGGCGAAGGGAGATGAGTAATAAGAATATGCTCTAGAATACTGGAACCTCTGGCCATCATGCCCGAAGGTGTTTACTTTATTTGGACATAACTACTGTGGAACTGCTGCCATAAGTTAACGAGAATTTCCGTTTACTCTAGACGATGTTTGAAATAAAAATTGGGGAGGGATAATATAACCCTCTGCAAATATTGGTTTAATGCGTATCAATAGAAGATCTCCTTGAGCCTTTTGCTGATCAATGACAATCTCTAGGGTTCGTGCGTAATGAGTTGTTACCATTAAATCTTACTAATTGCATATTTAAAAAAAAGTGAGAAGGTGGCGGCGAAGAACGATTAAGAATTAGAGATTTCGTAAAGGTGCCAACCGGCTGACACACGAAAGATATTGCATCATGTTTGAAATGAATACTTGGAAAGGATAACACTCTTCTCCACAAATCTTGGTTTAATTCGTATTAATGACAAATCTTCTCTGGCCTTCCGGACATTAATGACAATCTTAACAGTTCATGCACGATGAACTACTAGCATTAAAGATTAATAATTGCATATCTAGAAAGAAGTACGAAGGTAGAGGGGATGGAAAAGAGCGACTAAGCATTGTACATTTCGTCCACCCGCCAATCCGTGAAACAGATTCCAAGAAATTCCCAAGTATGGAAAGCGGTCGAGTGGGTTTCAAAAATACGGTCACAAGATATACCCAGGAGGTGTGAGGGGTCGATGGTCAAATTGTATGTCACAATGACAGATTTTGGCCATCAATTTGTATATCGCGCAATTTCGGGTGTTGTTTGTACGTAGGGGAACAATGGAAGCGCAATGTTGAGCAAGCAATTTGTATATTGTAGAACTTCGGGTGTTGTATATAAAAGCAGCAGACATTCAGAAAATGGACACATTCGGAAAAAGGACCAAGTAAACAGAAAGTGAAAGCAAATGAGATAAAGGGGAATTTATTTGCTAATTTGTAGATTGAGGATGTCCGGGTGTTGTTTACAGGTGGTGGAACAATGGTAACACAATGTTGAACCCACCTATCCGGGAACCCACGATTCAAAAAGTTTGTTCAATATGAAACAAGGAAGCGGTCGGTCGGGCTGGTGATATAAAAGTAACAATGGAAATATGAAGACGTGAATCCGCCAACTCTCGCCGGGTGCTGTATATAAAAGTAGGAGACATTCGGAAAAATGACATATTTAGAAAAAGAACAAAGTAAATAGAAAGCGAAAGCAAATGAGATAAAGGGGAAACTTTTTGCTAATTTGTAGACCGCAGAAGTCCGAGTGTTGTTTGCAGGTGATGGAACAATGGAAACGCAATGTTGAACCCGCCTATCCGGGAACCCGCGATTCAAAAAGTTTGTTCAATATGAAACAAGGAAGCAATCAGTCGGGTTGATGATATAAAAGTAACAATGGAAATTTGAAGACATGAATCCGCCAACTCCCACACCTAGACATTTTCTGAAAAATGAGTAAGTAACCAGAAAGGGAAAGCAGGGGGAAAAAAGAAAGGGCATGGCAATTTTCGAAAGTGGGAATTGGTGTAAGAAAGCCCTATTGATGGTCTTAAGAGTAACTATAAAGTGCATTAAACATGTGGACATGTTCTTCAATCAAGGAATAGATACAACGAGCCATGCTTATAGTTTCCAGGATCTGTTTGTATAAGAGAAGTGTCGAAAAGTTACAAGAAAATCAATTTTGGGATGTTTAAGTAAAGTTATTGTACTGTTAGCTTCACCGCAAGTATAACAACGATGAATTTGAATTTTAATGTCCTCTTGTTGATATTATAGTTCCATTGGACTTCACATAGTATATATTCTTTTATTTCAAATTATTCTAGGAGATTAATTTTGCTAAGTTCATCGATCAAGGAAAAGTGCTAAAAACAAGATAAAGGGGAAATTATTTGCTAATTTGTAGATCACGGAAGTCTGGGTGTTGTTTGCAGGCAACAGAACAATGAAAATGCAATGTTGAACCTGCCTATCCGGGAATCCACGATCCAAAAAGTTTGTTCAATATGAAACAGGGGAGTGGTCGGTCGGGCTGGTGATATAAAAGTAAGTGGAAATCTGAAGACGTGAATCCGCCAACTCCTGCACCTATATATTTTTTGAAAAATGAGTAAGTAACCAGAAATGGAAAGTAGAGGGAAAAAATAAAGGGGATGGAAATTTTTGGAAGCGAGAATTGGTGTAAGAAAGCCCCATTGATGGTCTTAATAGTAACTATGAAGTGAATTAAACATGTGAACAAGTTCTTCAATCAAGGAATAGATACAATGATCCATACTTATAGTTTTTAGGATCTGTTTGTATAAGAGAAGCGCCAAAAAGATATAAGAAAATCAATTTTGGGATGTGTAAGTAAAGTTATTATACTGTCAGCTTCACCGCAAGTATAACAATGATGAATTTGAATTTTAATGTCCTCTGCTTGATATGATAGTTCCATTTGACTTCACATAGTATATATTCTTTTATTTCAAATTATTTCAGGAGATTAATTTTGCTAGGTTCATCGATCAAGGAAAAGTGCTAAAACGAGATAAAGGGAAATTTGTTTGCTAATTTGTAGATCACAGAAGTCCGAGTGTTGTTTGCAGGCAGCGTAACAATGGAAACACAATGTTGAACCCGCCTATCCGGGAACTTGCGATCCAAAAAGTTTGTTCAATATGAAACTGAGAAGCGGTCGGTCGGGCTGGTGATATAAAAGTAAGTGGAAATCTGAAGACGTGAATCCACCAACTTTTGCACCTAGACATTTTCCGAAAAACGAGTAAGTAACCAGAAAGGGAAAGCTCAGGGCAAAAATAAAGGGGATGGCAATTTTCAGAAGCGAGAATTGGTGTAAGAAAGCCCCATTGATGGTTTTAACAGTAACTATGAAGTGCATTAAACATGTGAACAGGTTCTTCAATCAAGGAATAGATACAACAAGCCATGCTTAAAGTTTCCATGATCTGCTTCTATAAGAGAAGCGTCGAAAAGCTAGAAGAAAATCAATTTTGGGATGTCTAAGTAAAGTTATTGTACTGTCATCTTCACCACAAGTATAACAACGTCGAATTTGAATTTTAATGTTCTCTCGTTGATATGATAGTTCCATTGTACTTTTCATAGTATATATTCTTTTATTTCAAATTATTCTAGGAGATTAATTTTTCTAAGTTCATCGATCAAGGAAAAGTGCTAAAACGAGCCACATACTACATTTGCGTCATAGAGCTTATATTAAATGGAAAATCATGTCCTCTATAGTCTTTAAGATCATAGAAAAACTGCGAAGATCCTAAATGTATTATTAATTTTCTAGAACGAAGCATACAACCAAGAACTAAGTAAACACCAAATGTATTTAAAGTTGAGGTAGAAGGTAACGCATGAACACAGAAGGCCTCAAGCAAGATCCCACAAGGTTCCATAGAGCAGTACACATCGACCTTTGCATCAAACAATTTGATATATAAAAAAAACATATCGTGGCATTGGTTTTCTCTTACATCTGGTATATGTTCCTACAATAAAATAACTGTGGCCATGGGATATGAACAAAATTACGCCAAACACAAGACATCACAAAACCAGTGGAGCTTCACTACTATACGCTAGCTATAACCAGACCTTAAAATGGGGAACGAGAAAGTTGTCGATTACTATTTTACCATTAAGCAAGATCACTATGGACATTTTCTTCTGATAGTGCCATGGTCTATCAGTACCAATTTTAACAATGCCAAATTTCCAATATTATTGGAAATTCCTGATGATTTTGCCCAGATGAGAAAGCTATTTCGACGGTTCAAAGGATGGGCCTGAGTTATTTACAGTTGGATACTTTTTATGGGGTTTGCTCTCATGCTTCCCATTTCTGGACTGAACAATATTATGCGCGTGCAATCTCTATAGTGAGATCTGAAAATCTCAAGCTCATGTTTAAATCCATGCTGAGTCATTTTTTTTCAATTAGGGCATCGAGAAAAGGCAGATAACATACCATAAATGTATAGTTGGAGACCAATTTTTATTTTATTCGGGCACACAAAAAAAATGCAGAAATCCTGCCATGGCTATATAGTTGGAAAACAATTTTCCAACTTGGGCACCCAAAAAATGTGTAGACTCCTCCATCAATACCACAACCAACCACCATTTTTTTTTTTTGCGCACTGAAACAAATATGAAAAATTCTTACTGGGAGATGCAAGAAAACATCAAAATAACAACATCGATTGCATTTGTAATTATATTCTCCTTGTTTCAAGTGCACAAGAAGAGACAAAATCTTTGGAAAGAGAATTTTACAGCTATAGATGTAAACTCCAAAGAACTCGAGTCCGACGAACATTCATCTGGGTGTTGAAGAAAAATTATAGACACACATGAGATATTTTCGTTTCATGCCAAACTTGATATATATATATATATATATATATATATATATATATATATATATATATATATATATATATATATATTTCAGTCGATATGCAATATTGCATTGTCCTCATTTAAGGTAAATTTGCTATGTATCTGAAAGTCACGTAGAATGTAGACATTGTTTGCCTTTTTCTATAGGTATGCCTCAGATGACAATTATGCTAACCGAGGAAGCACATCTTGTAACATAGGCTATCTAATTGTACAATGCACGGTTGTGTTTCCCACGGTTCAGATGGAAACATTGAGGCAATGTCTATATATGTATGGACATTTTTTACTGCATTGTAGACAATCAATCGTATAATCACTTATGAAAGCATAAGCAGAAGCAGGAGAGTTGCATTTCGCACATATAGGCTCAAAGGGGGTCGAGTACGCATTTGCTGCAACCAAAACACCTTCAACCTAGAAACATGAGCATATCAGTTAATATATTGAACAATATAATATACAACTGCACCCANNNNCAAAAAAAAAAAAAAAAACCCATAGAAATTTGGTGAAGGCTATTTGTATGAGAAAAGTGAGGATGAATTTGTAGATGTATATGCACAATAGTTGTAGAGCTAGTTAGTTTGTTGAGATCCTGTACTATGTCTACTCACAATTCTATTGCAAATGTTGATTGGGTTGTGCGAAAGATCCTTTCTTTAACATCTCTTTTCTTTTTTATATTTTCGAAGAGCATAAGTGGAAATTTCCGTTTATGCAAAATTGTTGTTCCATTGATGAAAAAAAATTTGAATAGGTATCAAACAATTGCAGCTGCAACATGGAACAATGCAATATTTGTGTAACTTAACCGAGATACATGGACATGCGAAAGTAAAGGACAAAACTGGATATGGAGAATGGTACCATTGCCTTGTCACTGTCTAACTCTCCATATTTTATATGGAGAATGTGTTGTGAGCCAAGTTTTCTCACGAGTGTGACAACTGCGCCAATGGTTCCGATTGGGTAAATGTTGTTTCTCTGTGCAAGTTGGCTAATAGTTGTGTCAGGGAAGAAACAATATTCTGAACAAATAGCGAGAATTTTTTCCACAATACTTGTTTCGTTGAGCAATATAATTCGATCACAATCACCACGGTCATATACTATTTTGGGAAATATATTAAAATTTGTAATGGATATCCCATTACCCAGCAATATCTTTTCTGCATGTTTCTGGACAAGTTGTCTAGGAATAGTCAGTGTGACTATCATCGGGGCCTCCTTGTTTGTCATGTCAACACGCATAATGGATCTACTTTCGTTTGCCTTGTCCAAGTAGGTGCTATAGATGACCATTATGTCCTCAATGAACACTTGTCCAGTTCGGCGGTTAATCAAGCTCTCTATTGATAGTATTTTGGGTGTTACAAGTTTAGACCTGGTGACAATTTTTGAACAGGAAAAGTAATGTGAATGGTAGTGTGCATTATTTTTTTATTTTCTTTTTTTCCTGGCATAAATGTAGAAGTAGACACACAAATTGAATGAACTATGGATCCAGAGTTGTGCAACCAGACCTCTTAGTATGCGGAACCTGCACTATGTTCGACGTCTCGCTTGCACTTGTTGATACTTCTTGTGAACTACAAAGTATGTGTTGTAGATGAAATCAACATATTCACCATGCCATAGATGAATAAATAGTTGAGGATATTTGTTTGGTAAACATAGAAGGAACATAATGTATGCATATTTACCTTTGTCCTTGTCGGTTTGCTGATGTCTGGGATGATTGACTTCTCATGGCAATGCCACTAGTCCAACTTTTTCTGATGAAAGCATGTGTAGATGAACATCAGAAGGACTAAATAAGCATATGCATTGTATATTGTCCATAATTGTTCTTAATGTCACATGCAAGGTCGAGGGATATGGAATATGAAATAGGGTGTCAAGGGATACTCAAGCAACATGAGGGTCTGAGGGTCATATTGTATGCCTCAGATTTTTTGATTGAAAAAATGTGTAACAGTAAATAGGGCATGATGGCGGGGTGCGACGACCAATCTGTATATCGTGGAACCTATGAAGCCAGAGACACAATCTTGAACCCGCCGACCCATCACCCGCAATCGACAAAGTGGGTAAGTATGGAATAAGGTAGAAGTATAACCATAAATGTGAACCCGTGAGTCCACCAACCTGCGCACAAATGGATAATAGAAAATGGAAAAATTAGAAATGGGGAGGGAACAAAGGCCCATTGTTTCCAAATTATCGTTTTCTAGTCCAATATTATATGCCCCCACCTATTTTGTATGTTTAATTTACTAGCATAGTTGGTACACCTTTTTGAAGATTGTACCATAGACCCCTCTGTTGTTTCATATAAGAATTCATTTTCCTGTCCAACCAATATGTTTCTTCCAAGGTAGCAACGTCGAATATACAATGGACATGAAGGAAAGTTAATATGAAGAAAGACATGTAAAAGAAAGAAATAAAGTTCTATTTATTTCAATGTAGCAACAAAGAGAATACGATTCACATGAGAATAAGAAAAAAGATACGTAGTTCATACATACATTAAAAAAGGTGCAAAGCAATAGAACAATTAGAACAAATACACAAGAAATAAATGAAATACTAAACACTGGAATATGAAATAAGAGTACAAGTATGCACCTTTGTAACTCCTCGTCTACATTCGTTCCAAAGAGTCCATCGTCCTCTCCGGCCACTCTGTTTGTTTAAATGTAGCAATGCAGGAAAAATACAATGGACATGAAGGATGTTAGTATGCAGGAAGACATGTAATGAAGATAAGTTGTTATGTAGGAAGGTACACAATATCTACATACAATAAACTAAGTGAACACATATACAAACAATAAATGAAATACAAAACAATGGAATATGAAATAACAGTACAAGAATGTACCTTTGTATCTCCTCTTCCATCGCTGTAGTTAAGACTCCGTCGTTTTCTCCATCTATTCTGTTTGTTTGAATGTGGGAACGCACAAAATACAATGAACATGAATGTAAGCTGGTATGCAGTGGAGAACAAGTAATATATACATACAATAAATGAGAATCAACAAATAGAATAAAAGATAGTCAGAAACATGAACCTTTGCTTTTCTCCATCCTTGGTTGTAAATATATAAAGTTTTTCCCTGCCCAAAATATATTACAAGCCACAAAATATTAAGAAATTACATGGCCATAACTTACTGATTTTGGTTTTCTGTGGCAAAGTATCCAGATATGCTTCCAGACATGGAAATATAATTTTGCAGTATCTTTGGCGTACATATCATATATCAAGTACAAGACAAATTGTATCGTGGTCACACCAGTCTGTGTAGAGGATAAAGAAGTTGTATTGTGATATGGGCACATTCCACCATATATGGTTAATAAGTGTGTTTTTCACATGTTTTATTTTAACAAAAAAACAACGAATATTGAAATTGCACATGTAGTTGTCCAATTATTTCTTATGCCACTATTTTCTATCATGTCAACACTGAAGTACCAACAAAATTTTACAGCAGAACAGGTGCGCACGGAACAGGCGCTAGATCTCGACTTTGCCAGACACGAAAAACAACACAATCGTAGGTCCACTCGTGGGTGCAAGATCTGAACACCGCAAAGCACCCCCAAAAAAAGAAGAAGAAAGAAAAAAACTCTAACTGCCAGTGCAGGACCCCAACCCTGCAAAGCCAAAGTAAACAAAACAAAACAACAAGCAACATACCATTGATAAATCATGAACAAGCCCAACTGCAGACCCAGGGCCCCAAAATCGTAAACTTGAGCCAAGCAACAACAACTAGCAATCGACGAACCAACAAACAAGCAACAACCACCAAACCAGTAAACAACATATGTATCTCCAACAATTACCAAACTGCAGCCAAAGCACAGAAGGAACCATAATCATATGACGAGCATGCGAGTAGAAATAAGAAAACATTCTTACTTGCAAACTGCAAACACTGAACAACAAAGAAGGAATAGAAAATGAAATTATGGCATGGAAACTTACTTTGAAACGATGAACGACAGAAGCGTAGGTCAAATTGTGGGTGCAACACATAGACCCTGCAAAGTAAAAAAAAAAAAACCAGATCCAACTGCAAATGCAGGACCCCAACCTTGCAAAGTTGAACCAAACAACAACAAGCAACAACTGACGAACTAGCGAAGAAGAAGCACCCACCGAACCGGTAAACAATGTCTGTAGCTTCAACGATGACAAAATTGCATTCCAAGCCTAGAAGAAGTATGAAACATGCAATTCCTATTCAACTGGCGGTGGACAACAATATTGTCCAAATTCACTGCAACATTGTATGGAAAATTTCAAGGAAAAATGTACTCCGAGAAGCCTATTTAGGTAAACATTTAAGGTTGTCAGGTTATCTAAGGAACTCGCAGTATGCAAACATTTAAGTTGTCAGGCCTGTTTCAGGACCTCGTGCCATGTAAACATTTAAGCTGTCAGGCCTATTCAAGCACCTCAAAAAAAGTGTCAATGATGTAAACCTTCTGTATGCAAACATTTCAATACAAATACAAAGGACTAATAATAATAGGACAAATACATTAATAAAAAACAACGTCCATGCTCAGAACCTTTGGTTTGTAAACATTTCAGTAAAAATGTAATAAAAATTAAAAAGGAGCGTCTAAGCTCAAAACTTTGGATATCTACACATTTACAACAATGTTAACAATGAAGCTGGCAATAAGACCTTGAATATATTCTTCAATGAGATGATGACATATAAGTTTTTTTTTTATATAAAAATAATGTTTTTACTTCTATAGTACGAACAATACAGATGATGCGAAAATTTATAGTCAAAGGACAGATTAATATGAAGTCAATGAATTATTGATCGCTATAGTCCCTCTGCGCCTTCGACGGGGACTAATAAACAAAACCATCTCACCTTTAAGGTTTCTACCCTCTTAAGAACAATGAAGAAATTAATTCCAAGATCGATGGGTATAGGGAGATAAAGTTCGTCCCACCTTCATGAAGAATTATTCTCCTTATTCCTATCCGTGAAATATTTCATTTTAGCAAACCTATACCTGATCCATGGTTATACTTTGGGGTATCTTAATCACCATATTAAATCCATACACATCAACTACTTAATCACTGTACTGAAATGTTACAATATTGTTGATGTTTGAATTGGTTAAGATCGAAATATCAATCTCACAAGGATATGAATTCCCATGTGTTTTCATAGAGGTGGTACTCCTCTTTGAATTCTTTAATTTTTTTTTATCTTTGAAGATATTTGGGACAACAATATAAATGTAGGAGAATGCTAGACAACAAACTCTGAATCTTTATTATTTAAATAAATAAATAAATACCTTTTCAATGAAATTAAGAATATACACACATCAAATCTCCTGAGAAAAGGACAAGGAACCCACTCATAAAATATTGTTGGAGAAATATTATATACAAATAAGAAAATTATAAAAAAATATAACATCCATTACAATATTGAATATTTTTTTATCACATTCAAAGAAAGGAAGACAAATGGCTAAGATATAAGAGAACTTTAAACTAATCTTTCAATTAAATCCAAAACATGATTTTGATAGGTCAACTTCAAATATCTTTTACTCAAATGCTCAAAGTTCAAAGATACAATTAAAATTAACCCTGAAATAGTTCTCTTGGATTTTCTCTAAAAACAATATGGTCTTTGATAGTCTTATGAAAATAAAAGAGTTCGTCCAAAATGGATTGGGATTGGGGCTCCCATAGACCCTAAAATATAAAGTAGAAGAAGAGAAAAGCGGGAACGAAATGTGAATAGGGCGTGAACAAAGTAAGACCCGAAAAGAAGATAAGAAGGAACAATCATAATTTGGTTACATTCTTCTTAAAATAGATAAAAATATAATTGGATGAATTCTGAAAGGAAAAACGAAGGAATGTGATCAATTTGGACTTACTGTAATGAAATATCTCATTTTTGGGTCGTTGTTACTCTTATATTTTGTTTGGCGACTGTTTCTTTACTGGTACCATCTTCTTCTATTTGGTTCTCCTCGATAATCTTGATTAACGACAAGTTTGACCACTTTTCAATATAATCACGTAAAGGAGCAACAATCACTTCTTGCTTAACTTTATATCAAATAATGTACCTTCAATTTCTCTATAATCAATTGAAAGTTGTTGTAATGTAATTTCGATGTCTTCATTTCTATTTACATACTCAACAAGCCAACTTTCAATATCCTATTCTGTATACTCAATCATGTTGTTGAATTTATCTGATGATAGTCCTTTCAATATTTCAACATGTTCTTCAAATTGTTGTCTTGTTTGAAGAATTGAATTTACAATTAGCTTTGGATCTTGAAATTCAATAGTAGTGCCGGAAAGGTTTAGTTTCGTCAATTTAGGATAAGCTTTAGCCCTTTTGATACTTAAAGCATTTAAATCAACTAATAATTCTCTTAATATATTGATCCTTTTTATTTAGCACGCCTTCAATTGCTTGACATGAATTGGAGAGGGAAAATCTTCTTGTTTTCTTTGGTATTTGGTCATCCATGAAATATTTATAACAAATGTAGAGAGTGCATCCATATAAAATCCTTCATCATTTGTTAAGTCAACTTGTAAATATTCCTTGGTATTTTGAATTTTGAAACCAAGAGAGACAAAGTTACTCGCTAAATCTCAAGTTTCTAGGATAAGAGACATTCTTTTCTTAATATTTTTTTCAACATAGTGTCTGGTCGTAGAAAGTAGAATCCATGCCCCTTTTATCCTTAAACTCGATTTTGGGGTTTTATTGGAGCTATTTCTGGGTTGGATTGCTGAAACTGGAGTAGAGAGTATTAGAGGTGGCATTAGAGTAGATTCTAATTCCTTGATTCTTTATTTAAGACTGGTATTTTTAGCTTCCATATCATCTATCAAAACATCCAGAGCATCCCTTGTAGTATTATGAAATTTGGAAATTCTAGATGGAGGCAAATTACTGAGGTCAATTTCAACACGGGATTTTTCCCTTTTGTTTTTTGAACTAGATCTTTCAAAAATCAACTTTTTGGAAGTCCTATAAAATAAAGCATTTTGTACAAAAATGGTTTCTTCCTCTGAAAATACTTCTTTTTGAATGGAAAGATCGACTGCAAGTTGTTGAGTTTCTTGCAATCTTTTGTCATCATCGAGAAATTTGATATTCTCAATATCAACTTCCAAGTCCATATCTTCAAGAGAAGCTTCAATTTCAGGTACATGTTGTTCAACTTATTACTAAGACTTGATCCTCTTTATTTTTACTTGAAGTTTGTATGTTTTTTCCAATTTTCCCCATGAAGGGTTTCTGTCACCTCCATCACCTAAATTATTTGTTGAATATTTTTTCTATTGTGATGTTGTCAACTGAAAACTTTGTTTGGGTAGGAATTTTTCTATGAAACAACGAGAGATTGAGCAACTTTTTATTCGATATTTTTCCTTTCTGCTTGTATCAGTCTGTTGTACTCACAATGGTTTCAATATCATCTGTTCTTTTCTCAACAAATTGTGTTGGAGGATTGTGAGTATCACCTTGTTCTTCTCTAGAGATGAATGTGTTAGTAAGTGCATTACTAAATCCATTTGATGTCATATGATCAATAAAAAGGTGGTTTGGTTCAAAACCCTTGATTTCCTCTGTGGATTTCAAATTATATTGATAAAGCTGGACGACAAATTTGTCAATTTTAGAGATTCCTCTCAACAATATTTCCCCAACTTTCCATGGTAGTGGAATGAACTACCTCTTTATTTTTTCATGAAAAAAATGCAACCAAAACCTATACTACCTTAAAACCTCAATAGAAAATAATATATTTGGAATATAATAAGTTAGAAAAAAGGGTCTTTAACGAGAGCAGTAAATTCTCACAATATTGTGATTATCTATCTTTTCTATAGTCCCTTTTTTGTCTAGGAAAATTGTGTTGTACTATGTTTTCATTGATGTCAAAGGGTTAATGTCAAGTAGTGTCATAGTAATGTGTTGTCATTGATGTCAAGGTTGATATCAAAGGAATTTGTATCATTGATGTCTTGTTCAAGTTAGTCAATGATCATGAATGTTTCTATGTAGGAAGTATCAAATGGATGAACTCCAAAGTGGTCCCCTTATGGCGCAAGCCCTCATGGGAAGACGCTCTTGGATAAAGTTCTCAAAGTGGTCCCCTTATGGTGAAATCCATAACATGAAGACACTTTGTAAATTCCAAATGGTTAAGTGTTTGAGTCATCCTAGGAGTGTGGTTAAGGAACCCACATTTGGTTGAGGAACAATGTAATGAATATTAGTGAATTTGCAGGTGAGACTATTCTAGATGGATCATACACGTCGTTCCATTTCTGGTGATATGTGGTATGTCACGTAGTTCCACACAATTGAGGATATATGGCTTAATGAAGTTGGAGAACCCTCATGATTTATCTAGAAGCCCCTAGAAGGTCAAATAAGTCAATTTATTCTAGAAGCTCATAGAATAAGTTTACTTGTCAAAGTGGTTGCAACTAGGAGTTAATCATGGGTTAAGTTGTTGCAAAAAGAAAATAATTAAAAATAAATTGGTTGCAACTAGAAGTGGTGAGATTACTATTTGTGGATAAAGTGGTTGTAAGTGGACAAAGTGGTTAGAAGTGGGTTAGCCCTAAAAGAAGGAAGTTGGTTAGAAGATAACCCCTAGAGAAAGCTATTTGGAGAGTATAAATAAGAGAGAAAAGGTCTCTTATGAATATGATTTTCTAACATAATTGAATATCCATTTGTGAAAGGTTCTTTGGGTAGGCATTATTGATAGATCAATTTATTGGCAACAAATTCATGGCAGAAAAGTCACTGTAGAAGAATCGCAACAAAAGAACTGCAACAACAGAACCATGGCAGCAGAATCACGACAAAAAAATCACAACAACAAAATCATGGCTACAGAAATAGATCTATAATAGATCCACAACTACAAGAAGAAAAAGGTATGGTTTTCATATGTGTATTGTTGAATCTATGAATATGGTTGAGGGTTTGGCTTGTAAATCTGTTGGATTCCCTCTTGGAATTTTAGGGCTTGTTGTAGAGTTGATCTGAGACAGATCTACTGAAGTTTAGTATTGGTTCATAGCTGGTTATATTGGCATAATCTTTAATGCATGGTTGGAGTCTATTTATGATATATATGGCACATATTGTTTGAGGTATGTTTTGTGATCTAGGGTTTAGCTCTTAAGATGGTATTGGTTGTTCATTATTGGTGCATATAACATATTTGTTGAGGGATATAATTGGTAATGTTTTGTTGGTATCTGGCATATGGTCTTCATGTTGTGTATTGTTATTGTGATCATGAGCATGAGATCCATGTGATTAGATCTGATTTGATAGAGGAGAGAGGTTGATGTGACAGGTTGTTGTGACATGTTGTGTTGTGCATAGTTTATGCACTTGTGATGGTATAGGTTGTGTGAGTGATTGATGTACATGGTTGATAATAGAGGTTGATTGGTACATATTGTGACAGGTTTTTGGTACAGTTTGGATAGATTGTCTTCTGTCTATAAGCTGGGTATTGTACTTGAGGGTTGGATTCCTCACATCTCAGTTGGTGCTGAGATCTGCAAGTTGGGTCTTGTATTGAGAGTTGGTTCTCTCTTGGAGTTGGTTCTTTTTTTAGTTGGTGTTGATAAACCCCGGAGATTGTAGTCTCATGTAACAACATAATACAAAATATTACACATATATCTGGTGTTCTTTGTGTTCATTATGGTGATGGTTTAATTTTCTATGTTATTGATGAATGGTGTTGTTACATGCAAGTAGATAATTGTGAATGAATAACAATATTTGAAGTAGTTTCTAACTAATTTTTGAAAGAAGTGTAAAAAGATCCCTACATTGATTCACCCCCCCTCACAGTGTGGTTGGTATGTCCAACAATTGGTATCAGAGCAAGCCTTCCCTATAATCCTTACAATCTTGAAGGAGATCCATGGACACACAAATGGATGAACATGGAGAAGAAGTTACTTTTTTTGATGAGGCAAATTACTCGGCATGGAGAATAAAGATGAAAGTGTATTTGAAGTCAAAAGGAGTAGGTGTTTGTGACACAGTTGTTGCTAGATCAGTTCCCTTGAAGAATCAGCCAAAATTTGCAGCAACAAAGAATAAAGCGGTGGCATTCAAGACCATATTCAATGGAATTTCAAGTTCTGTCAAATAAATCATAGGAAAATGTACCTCCGCCAAGGACCTATGGATAAATCTATAAAAGACATATCAAGAATCAGTCATCAATGAAGGTAAAGACTCTCCAAAATATTCTGGTTGCAATAATTCTAAATGCAATGAGGTTGAATGTTCTCCTGCAAATGAAGAAGAAGATATAGAAGTTGTAGTTTGTGTAGAATCATCTAACAATTATCTTATAGATGAATAAGAAGATTTGTTGAAGCTTAAGGATAAAGTTATATATGTGTTAGAAGAAGCAGAAGATAATCCATATGCTTTTGAGGATATTGAAATTATCACTAAGGAAGCCCTAGAAAAGTAGCAAAGGCATATCATGGCACTAAAACAAATGCTCAAGAAACAAGAAGGAAGTGAAAAAACTAAGCAAAGGACTCAATTAGAAGAAAAAGAAGAAGAGATCAAGTGACTAAAGAATGAAATAATTAGTCAAGCAGAAGAAAAGAAAAAGGTAGATGATGAGCTTAGAAAAATCTTTTAAGAACTTAAATAAACAAGACAAATCAATGTCAATCTGAGGATCCAAAGGCATATCATGGCACTAAAACAAATGCTCAAGAAGAGAGACACCTTCAATTTGAGGATCCAAAGGCATATCATGGAACTAAAACAAATGCTGAAGAAACAATAAGGAAGTGAAACAACTAAGAAAAGGACTCAATTAGAAGAAAAAGAAGAAGATATCAAGTGACTAAAGAATGAAATAATTAGTCAAGCATAATATAATAAGAAGGTAGATGATGAACTTATAAAAATCCTTGAAGAGCTTAAAGAAACAAGAGAAATCAATTTTAATCTGAGGATCCAACTTTCAGGTTCTGTTAACTAAAGCACAGGAAAATGTACCTCCTCCAAGGACCTATGGTTGAAGCTAGAGAAGGCATATCAAGACTCAATCATCAATGAAGGTAAAGACTCTCCAAAATCTTATGGTTGCAATAATTCTAAATGAAATGAGGTTGAATGTTCTCCTGCAAATTAAGAAGAAGATCTAGAAGTAGTTTGTGTAGAATCAACTAACATTTATCTTATAGATGAAGAAGAATATTTGTTGAAGCTTAAGGATAAAGTTATAGATGTGTTAGAAGAAGAATAATATAATCCATATGATTTTGAGGATCTTGAAATAATCACTAAGGAATCCATCGAAAAGTACCAAAGGCATATCATGGCACTAAAACAAATGCTCAAGAAACAAGAAGGAAGTGAAACAACTAAGCAAAGGACTCAATTAGAAGAAAAATAAGAAGAGATCAAATGACTAAAGAATGAAATAATTAGTCGAGAGAAAATAAGAAGGTAGATGATGAGCTTAGAAAAATCCTTGAAGAGCTTAAAGAAACAAGAGAAATCAATGTCAATCTGAGGATCCAACTTGAAGAAGCCAAAAGGATAGAGGAACTATTGAAGAGTTAGGTAAATGAAAAATAAGAATCCTGCCATAAGTTGGAAGAAAAAGTAGTTGATCTCAGAAGGAAAGTCGAGAAGTCAAACAAGTTCATGAACAACTCAACAATCTTGGATGAATCCTGAATAGTCAAAGATCACCGAATGATAAATCTGGTCTTGGATACAACAAGAAAGATGGACACTCTAAAGTTGACACTTCTAAGAAGCATGATGTAGGTCCTTGATTTTCAAAGGGTGAAAGTAAATCTACAAGTCAAGCACCTGCACAAAGCAAGGAAACCTTCAGAAGATCATAACAAGTTAAACACCAAGAATCCAATCCTACATCTCAAAGCAAATTAAGAAGAGAGACACCTTCAAGGTTGACACAAAATCACATGTATGAAAATGCTTTTCATGGTCACTGCTTCTCATGTAATGAATATGGTCACAAATCTTTGGATTGTAGACATTATGCAAGAAAAGGTGTTGGAAGATTCTATGACATCCTAAGATTTTGGAGATGTAATCTTGTGGGAAATATTACTACACATTGTCACACAATGAGATGTTACAATTGTAGTGGGTTTGGCCACAAATCACAGGATTGTTGGAATTGAAAGAGACATTCAATTAGAAATGATTCATATAATATGGAAATAAGAGAATATGAAACATGGGAGAAAGATAATCTTGAAAGGATGGAATCTTAGAGAACAAGTGTTGAGAAACTAAGACACTCTCATAAGTGGATGAAAAACACTGAAAAACTAGACATGAATGAAGTTGGTGATGTTGATCGTGGAAAAAATAATTCTTTCCATATATAAATCCTAGTGTAAAGTATTTTCTGAGGTGTTAGCACTGAGAATCACCCTCAGACTGTTAGAGGATAAGCCCGATACCCATTTGATTTAAATGATTAAAACATGTTATACTTGGTGGATCAACAAGAGAAGAGTAAAAGGGAGGGAAACAGACTGCTTGCAAATGTAATCTATTGGGCATGAAGGCATAACATTCTACAGATCAAAGGAAATCAGGCTGGCTACCAGAAAAAATGCTTATGAAAGGATGGGTAGAAGAATATAAGGTGAACAAAAATAAGAATATCCACTTAACATAGATCTTTTCTGAAATATATATAAAAGACTGATTGAACAATAATCAATGATTAACAGGAAATTACCACAAATCCTTTGCAACTCATGATTTCATTGACCAAAGAAAACTTTTGATCTTCAAAGTCTGTAAATATTACTCAAGCAAGATGATAAAAATAATGGAAACAAGAGAAAAACAGTCTGGTATCACAACTTGCATGAATCTCTAATGGTAGAAATGCCCACAACACATGCCCTCATACTTACAAATACACAGATAAATTTCCCCTGCATCTCTCTCAAGCTCTCTCTAATCATGAAATCTACTTTATCAATTGTATCCTCATACATATCCAACATCTCCTTTAGCTTTATCTTGGAATCCAAATCTTCCTTCTTCAACTTGTCAATTTCAACTCTTGCTTCCTTCAGTTGCCTCCTGAGCCTTTTGAAGGTAGGGTTACTTTCATGGCGAGGAGTGCTTGGAACACAAGGAATATTGTAAGGACTACAACTTTGAAACTTTCTTTTTGATTACTGATCAATTCGATCAATACAAACTTCTTTATGAAATAAATATTGGCGGTAAAAATCAAGCCCACTTTATCAAGGGAAAGGGTAATCCGAATTAGAAGGAAAGAGGATAGTTTCACACCCTTATACAAAGACTTGGATGCCTCAACGAGAAACCTAAAGGGAAGAAAAATGCACCCCATTAGAGTCGAAATAAGAAGACATATCAGTACCGTGGAAAAATGGACATGTTGAGAAGGTATGTTACAAGAAGAGAGACAACCTAGAAGATAAGGTCAAATGCCTTGAAGGAGATGTGTGCATTGTTCATCGACCCACTGATACTTTCACCTTCCAAGTAAAAAATTCTCAAGCCTTGCTGACTAATTCTGCATAGAATGAATGGGTATTCAACTCTAGGTGCAATCATCATATGAATAAGTATGCTTCCTTGTTCATGTCCTTGTATGAAAATGTGGAGAGGAATATCTATGTTGTTGATGAATTCTCTCACGACATTGCTAGTCACAGTGATGTTTCTTGTCGACATGGCATAATTATAGACATCTATCATGTAATAAAAACCAGTTCCAATCTGTTGTTGGTTTCTCAATTAAAACATACATGTAATATTGTGGAGTTTTGGATAGATGATTTCTTTGTTCAATATTTGAAGAAAGGTCGGTCGATTGTCGCTAGAGGGTTTCTCGACTTGAAGGACAATTTGTATAACTTTTGTGACATGAATCGACTTGTTTCCAAACCTACTAATCTTTTTGCTCACACCGATGAATGAATTCTAATTTGGAATGAGTGACTTGGACACCTAAATTTTCAAATTCTATAGGCGATGGAAACTCAAAATATGGTTACTATTTTACCTAAAACATTTCTCTCTGATGGAGTATATAAAGGATGTGTTCTTGGGAAGCATCATCTGGAACCCTTGAACAATGGAAAAGCATGGTGAGCACATAACCTCTTAGAAATAGTTTACAGTGATATCTACTACATCAATCTACTTTCCTTAGAAGGTGTAAGGTATATGTTGACTTTCATTGATGATTTCTCTCATTTCACCAGGGTTTATTTCTGAATAACAAGAATCTCGTCTTTGAAAAATTCAAATAATTTAGAGCCTTTTTTGAAAAACAATGTGGCTAATACATCAAGTGTCCAAGATCATAAAATGGTGGTGATTATGTGAATCGAACTTTTTAATAATACATAGTTTGATTTGGTATTTACCGGAAGCAATAGGTCTCTTATACCCCTCAATAGAATGGTGTTGCAAAATGAAAGAATCAAACATTAGTCAAAATGGATAGATGTCTTTTGTAGGCCAGAGATTTTCCTCCTCACTCTTGGGATGAAGTTTTCTATTGTGCAAACTATCTGCTCAATCGCATCATGACTCGAGTTGTTCCTTCCTTGATTCCATTCAAATGATGGTGTGGAAGGAATCCATAAGTTGGCCACCTCCTTGTGTTTGGATGTGTTTCTTGGGATCACTACACTTTTGATGATTGAATAAAGAAAATGGATGCAAAGAGTCATGTTTTCATCATGATGGGATACTATGAAGAGTCTAAATCCTATCAACTGTTTTACCCTGTCAAATGATAGATCGTTATTAGAAGAAATGTATGGTTTGATAAGAAGTCTTCTGGAATCAAGTTGTTGAATGCCTCCTCTGGATTGTTACGGGGTAATTGTTTTGAATTCTTTTCCGACTTTGTTTTTCCTATTCCATTTTTTAATCCTTCAACTAAATAGTTGGATTATGTTCATGTTTTGATTGTACCTTCAACCTCCAAGTCAACTGGTCAATCGATTTATATTTTGTCTGGTCTGCCATATCCTTCAACTGAAATTGTTTTGACTTACGATCAACCTTATACAATGAACAACAATTCACCCATTTCTTATCTACCTAGATGGGCTACCAAGACCATTGAATCTGATGGACCTGATGTCAGTGATCTTTCTTCAGGTGAACAAACTCATAGTCAGAAGAAACATGCTAGTGTTACATTGATGAATCGTGTGCCTAAAACCTCTAACTTTGTTACCTACTCAGATGCCCAAGAACAACATGAATGGGAGAGGGATATGCATACATAAATAGATTATTTGTTAAAGAATCACACTTGCAAAGTGTTGATGGGTCTGTAAGACCAAATTTACCTCAAAAGGTGTTGTTGAGCATAATAAATATCACTTGGTTACAAAAGGATTTTATCAACAAAAGGGCATTGACTACATTGATGCATTTTCCCCTATTTTGAAGATGAACTCTGTTCAACTAATTCTTTCTCTTACTGCTCTATTTGGATGGCAGATCCATCAGATGGATGTGAAGATTTATTTTCTTCATGGAGAACTATCTGAAGAAATATTCATAGAATATCCTCCTAGTTTTGTGATAGATTTTAACCTAGTTTATTGACTTCAGAAGCCTCTTTATGGTTTGAAGCAAGATCCCAGAGCTTGGTATGCTAATATTAACAATTCCTTTCTTCAAATTGGTTTCAAACGTTATGAATCTGATCACAGCTTATATGTACTCCATACTCATAGAAACACTTTGATTATTGTTGTATGTGTTGATGACCTTTTCATTACTAACAATAACACTGATTTCATTCTTAGATTGAAGAAACAACTTGTTGACTCCTTTGACATGAAATATCTTGGTATTCTGCATTATTTTTTGGGTCTTCAAGTATTACCATTGTCTGATGGTTTTTTCATTTCTCAATCTACATATGTAATGGATATTTTGACATGTTTTAATATGGCCGATTGTAATCCATATTCTACTCTTTTTCAATCTAAAGTAAAGCTGACCAAAAATTGTCAAACTCCCAAATTTGATGCTACCCTCTATTGACAACTAGTTGGAAACATCATTTATCTTACTCACAATTGACCTGCCATTTTCTTTTCTATTACTATTGTTCTCATTTCATGCAAGAACCTAGAGAAAGCCACTAGAAAGAGGTCAAAAGGATTTTTCTCTATCTCAAGGGTACTAGTCATCTCGGTATCAAGTATTGTCGAAGTTCAAATTGACCAGTCAACTTCAGTGACTCTTACTAGGACGGCAACAATGATGATCAAAAGTCCACTTATGTCTATGTGTTTCACTTTAGCACTAGACCATTGGATTGGTTGTGCAATAAATAGAAGGTAGTGTCATTGTCGACTACATAAGCATAATATCATGGCATTATTCATGTAGGTACATAGGCTGTATGGATTCTCCAAATCTTGGGTGAATTTGGATTTCTTGTACATACCTTGAATACACTCTACTATGACAATCAGAGTGCCATTCAAGTTGCTAACAACCCTATTTCCCACAGTAATATGAAACATGTTTAGATCCATGCTCACTATCTAAGATAATTGGTTTATGAGAAAATTTCCTCTCTTGTTTATTGTAGAATAGATTATTATATAGAAAATATCTTTGTGAATCCTTTATCTGAAACTAGGTTTATCAAGCTCCATAGAATGCTTGGGATTCAAGAAGTTGCAATTATGGGGTGGTGTCATACTGACTTAATTTCACCTCCTAAATCTATAAAGCCATGTGTATATGGGGGGTTGTTGCAACCTCAGGTTCTAATGATTCATCACACTTCTCCTAGAATCAATTGGTCGGGTGGTAGACCAACATATGGAAACATTCGATTGGACAATTGATCGAACATCTGCATCAATTGATCGAGCATTCAACAAGCCTATCAGTTGAATGGTCAACCAACAATTGAAGACAATTGATCAATGGATTGACTTGTCAAGCAATCAAATACGAGTTGGATGCATGGACGATCAGGTTGATCATCCTTATCGAGTCGACTAGACAACATAGATTTGACATATTTAACTCTAACCACTGACGAGTGTATGTGGACAAGATATTTCCAATTCCAGGGAAGTTGGTTAGGACTTGAATCTATAAATATTAGACCCAGTGGGTCATTATCAACAAGAAAGTGAGTTTTATATGCCAATGTTGAACATTGTGTGTTTGTTCAGTATGCATTGTGATGTTCTGATAACAATATGTCATGCTTAAGTGTTGTAGTTGTATATTTAGGCACCACCTATCTTTGAAAGTTATTCTTCTTCGATTGTCTGTAGTTCTGTTTATTTGTTTCATATCAAGTTACACCCAATCCCCAAAATCAAATACTACAATTCCTAGTTATTAATGTGGACGATGGTATTATTACTCGTCACATAGTACTTCCACTTCTTCGTATCTTTAACCAAAGCATATAGTTCCTTATCATATGTAGGGTAGTTTAGGATTCTTTCATAAAACATTTCAACATGATAATGCACCACCTTACCTATTTGCATCAAGACCGCTCCCATAACATATCCAATTTCATTTGTCTCCACCTTGAAAGGATTATCCAAATTAGGTAATGCAAGAGATAATGCTTGAATGATATTTTGTTTCAACTTATCAAAATATTTCCATTGATTCTCCCATGACTGGAAATTCTTGTCACTCAATGTTATGGGAAGGCCCAGTGCAACCACAACTAAAAAGGATGTTATAAAATTTCATAGATATTGTGCTACCCAAAAGAAATCCTAAATTCGGTGAAATTAGTACAAGTTGGCCACTTGAGGATGGTCTCCATATTTGTGGGATCAATCTCGAGTTCACCTCCACCAATCACATACCCTAGTTACACAAATGATTACTGAGAAAAATCACATTTATTAGGGTTTTCCAATAATTGATGCTATTTTAGAGTCTGTAACACCTACATGGGATATGAGATATACTCTTCCTAAATAGAGTTATTCATCAATATATCATCTAAGTACATTATCAAAAATTAATCTAGAAAGTTACACAATAAATCATTCATATAAAACAAAAATGTACTTAGGGCATATCATAAACAAAAGGAATTACTAGCCATTCATATAGACCTTACCTTGTCTTGAAGGTAGTGTTACAAGTGTCTCCTTGTTTAACTTGTACCTAGTGCATCCTGATTTGAGATCCAACTTGGTGAAGTAATATGCATGCTTCTACTGATATAGAAAGTCATTGATCATGGGTGGATGGTATTGAATCTTGAGGTTGAACTTATTCATATCTCTATAGTCAATACACATTCCCCAAATCCCATCCTTCCTAAGTACTATGATGCTATTAGGTGACCCACAAGGTGATGTTATTGGTCGAATTACTCCTTACTCCAATAGCTACTGCAATTTTTTTCTCATTTCATCTACTTCTAAGATGGACTATTTGCACAAACAAATGTTTGGCAATGGGGAGTTTGGAAACAACTATATCATATTGTCTACTTCTCTCTTAGAGGGTAACACTTCAGGCTCCTATAACACTTGTCTATTTTCTTGGAAAATCTTCTCCAACTTATTGTTTTTCTCTTTATTGCATCCCTCTAGAGATGCCTTTACCTTTACCAATTCATTTGATGGTTGATTCTCTCATAAAAAAGAATAATACAAAATTTGTACTTGGAGTGGTTAACACTTAATAGAGAGTTCTTATATTTACCTTCATGTGCATTAATGATGAATGAATTCCCATCCTTTATCAAGAAGTATTTGTTTTCTCTCCTCATGAATACTTCATCCATCATATACATGTAGCGGATTCCAAATAGTACGCCACACACATCAAGTGGTACTATGTCTACCTGCACTTTATCAATATAGTCTTCACTTATAGAAAATTTGATCTGACACTACCCACTAACCCTAAGATCTGCATCCTTATTTACCCATCCCAATGGATAAGGGTGAGGATAGTCATGAACTTCCAATCCAAGCTTGATAACTAGATATTGTACTATGAGGTTGGCCTATGAACTATAATCAAATAGAGAATATACCTTTTCCTTCTTGACTTTGATATTAATATGGGAGGGTTTAGTCATCCCCTTCTCTTTCATGGGATGAACGATACTTATGTTCACATCCTTTCACATTGTAGTGCAGAAAATCTTTTCATCTAGATCTCAATTTCTCTCTACCTAGTTGCTTGAATCCATGGCTAGTATGTTCTTCTTCTTGGAATCCTTCTTTTGGTTATTTGGATTCAGTTCTAGATGTATCTCCCAACACTTATCTTAAGTTTTACCATCGATATTACAATGGTTACAATGACTATTTACATCCTTTCACTAATGTGCAATGGTTGTTGTCTTCTTATCCTTCCCTTTCAACTTCTTTCCCTCATTGGAAACATTTTGGTGGTTTTTCTACTTGGAACCATTTGGTTGTCCTTTATTATTTCCCATATTCTCCAAATATCGTTTTTTCACATAGGCCTCATCAACTATATTAATTTTCAAGAGAATTACTCCTTATGACTATGAACTCCTCCCAGATACTTGAGGAGTACATCTAGGCTCTTGGGAGATATACCTAACATAGTAGCAATTTTGTTCAACTCAATGTTGTGCTCATACACACTCTGTCGTTGCTTCTACCATAAGTAACATCAATGGATTTTGCATTAGCCCTACTCATACCCAATATGTTATAATTTGGACTTGATGAGGGTTTAAATGCCTATGAATTAGATACTAATGGATCAACCCCCAAACTCAACCTCTCCATGTAATTTTCCCACCATTTTTGGGCATGGACCTCTAACTTCAATCAAGAAAACAAAATCATTTTCTCTTCTACTCGGTTATAAACACTATACTAAAATTTTAACTTTTGCATCCATTGGTTCAACTTAACAACATCAATGTCACCTTAGTAGGGTTTGATTTCCACTTTCAGTTCCACTTTAAACAAAGATTTTGAATAAGTGATGGTATTGGAACTTGGTGTCTCTTTCACTAGCTCCTTTTCTATCAATCTTCATTATGTCTAGATTTATCATATGACCCATATTCTAAGTTAGAGATACAAACTCCCTAAAAGGTAAAAACTTGTTCTCTAGAGATGCAATCAGGATGGATGTGTTGCATAGAGAAGTCAATGACTTGTGCTTCCATCTTAAAAAATCTTTCCTATAATTAATCCCATGGATTGTTATTGATGTGTTCATTTCTTATGCTTAGGGTTTGAGACTTATTTCTTATGCCAATTCAATATCATGCAACTACCTACAAAACCCCAAAGAAATCTATCGTGATATCAATATTATCTGTAAACTATCGTGGATATTCCACTAGAACAATGTGTCACAATATTGCTTACAAGTTTCTACAATCTATTATTATGTAGCACTTTACTTAAGATTTAGATTTAATGTTACTAGATTAATGCATGAAAATATTAAAATAACTGAAACTAAAATGAAAAAAGCTAAAAAAATAACACACCATCCACACAATGAACATAAGATGTACCTCAAGAAAACCTAATATGGGAAAACACTAGCTAGAAGTTGAATCCTATGCTATAGATGAAAAATTATAGAAAGATCTATTTTGAATAATCTAATGGCCATGTTGAGTGAGGACTACACAATTAACATAGTTTGAATAATACACCTTAGTTTTGAAGGGTTGTTGAATCTATGGAAAAATGAGAAATGGTGTTGAACACACCATCATTTCAAATCCATAAATGATTATGTTGTGACTTGACCCAAAAAAAAATTGTTTTTTCTCTGCCCTTGGTCACTTGGATTAGGACCCAAGAAATATGAGAGAACCCCAACACAAACCTATGGTAGAAGTTGGCAAATCCTAAGAAATTATGGAGATTTTGTAATGTCTTCAGGGTTGACCAATCGTGAAAGACTTGGATCTTGGCTAGATCCACATGCACACCATGATCATCCACAATGTATCCCATGTAATGAATTCTCTATATGTTGAATGAGAATATCTCTATATTAACATGTAACTTATGTCATTGTTGGGTGCTTAGACATTGAATGCATTGCAAATGACTACCCAAAGTTTTTTAAAGATGTAGACATAATATAGATATATGATCACAAAGGAATTTGTGAACAGATGCAAGATATCATCCATCATTCTCATTAACATTGTTGAGGTATTAGTTAAATCAAAGTTGACCAACCACTTGAGAAACCTTCACTACTAAATTCTCATTAACATTGTTGAGGTATTAGTTAAATCAAAGTTGACCAACCACTTGAGAAACCTTCACTACTAAATTTAGGATCAATTTTTTAAATTTATTTAACATTTAAAACATCAAATAACATCGAAACTGGTTATACTAAATGTCAAGAAAGTATTATCAAATAACCAATATTGTGCTTCTTAAATAAAATGTGTCAAACCAACTATATATATATAGTAAAATCATATTGTCATAAGATTTTAGTTTACCAACGTTTATTTGACTTAGTCAACATTAGCCAACCTGGACACAACAATGAAAATCATGCTTGGTTAATAATCTAAAAGTTGAATACATTGCTTAGGAAACAATATGATGATGTCTATGTGTTGAATTATGTAATAAAATACATTGACCAAACATTAAATAATGGAAATTTACGAGGTTCAAACTAATGTTGTCATTGTCCATACTTAGCCAAAAGTTTTATATGGAGAATAATCGACGCAAATTTTGTAGCACGTTGATGATACATCGAAAAATTGATGTCAATTTTTCTTGTAGCAAAAAGTAATAAATAACAAGATTTAAATAATATTTACTAGCAAAAATTATTGGACAAAGCATTTTTACTTATTGGGCTACACTACTAAATGAGACACGTTACCTTAATGAAGAGAATCATCATGAAGGTGTTCCTTTCCCATTAAGATACATTGAATTGGGGTTATTTTTTTTTTGGGTGACTTCCTCAATCCATTGATGTATAAAAGGAGGAGGAAACACTTAGTATTGGTGGTTAAAGAGTTAGTGTGTGAATTGATGTATAAAAGGAGGAGGGAACACTTAATATTGTTGGTTAAACTGTTAGTGTGTGAATTGATGTATAAAAGGAGGAGGGAACACTTAATATTGTTGGTTAAATTGTTAGTGTGTGAATTGATGTATAAAAGGAGGAGGGAACACTTAGTACTGTTGGTTAAAGAGTTAGTGTATGAAGGATTTGATGTTAGAGTTTGTATGTGGGTTTTTTATGGGCTATATGGCTGGGTTTTTTAAACTCTTTTCAGAATGTGTTTTTTTTTAACTCGAGATGTGATTGTTGCTATAGATTTTAGCAAGCTATGTGAATTTCCAAAATTTCATTTTCATAGATCCATAATGATGTGATATATAAATTAATTATGAGATTATGTTTAGTGAATGTATATTTATTTATTATGATATGAAAAATTAAAATTGTTTTGTAAGAACATAAATCAATTTATATTTGGAACATAAGTGAAAGGAATTTTGTATATAAAATGCAACCCTTAACATTGTAGTATGTTTTTTTTATGTATATACAATGCAACTCTTAACATTGCAGGATGCCAATGTTTTTTAAGGGAAAAAAATTAAAAGTACACATTGCAGGATGCCAATGTTTTTTAAGGGAAAAAAATTAAAAGTACATCTATTAACAAATAATGAGTAAAGAAGTGGTTTAATATGTTGACATATGTCATGTTTGACAACTTTCTCGAGGAAATAACAAAATGTTGCATCTACAACAAAATTAACCATACTACATAAACTATGACAACATATAAGCATGGATTTTGTGTTGGGTTTCACAAATAATTCAAAGATATTATAATGGAATAATATTATTGATGTTCATCATTTACTAAGATGATGCATTTTACATATTGTAATAAACATCAATATGTATTGCATAATTCAAGGATTTAGGAATTTTCCCTAACATATATTGTTCACCTTTTCAATATTATACGTGGACACTCTTCAACTAGAGTGATAACATTTCAAGCTATGACATCAAACACACATGTTTCTATTGACACTCGATAACTTCGATAACTTGTAGAATATTAAATATTTATTTAAGCAACTTCAAGTTCAAGGTTTCTTATGAAGAAGAAAGAAAACAAGTCACGGTTTGGCAAAGAGGCGTTGCTTATCAGATAGTGAGATGCCTTCTCTCTTGAGCGTTGTGGTGTAGCGTTTCCACTCATTGGCATACAATCCATCAAGGTGCAGATCGATGTTGTCCAACCAGCAGTCGGGAAGTGAGTTGACTCCTCTTGGGGCGTTAACATGGGCAAGAGTCGAGTGATTCAGGGATTCAAGCCGCGAGCACAGGGAGGGCGAGAGTAACGAAGACTCCCCCATGCCGAGAATCATATCTTTACCCACTCGAATATTGTTTCCAGTTCCTGGCTTCCACCGTAGCCAATGGAGAACCACCTTTGAAGACGCCACCAGCCCTTTCCAAAAAGGGGACGCCCAATTTTGCAAGAGCGTTGGCCTTCTGAGCGACATTAAGCTCCCGGAAAAAGTAGGTAAAGTCACGGTTTGGCAAAGAGGCATTGCTTCTGAGATTTCTCCCCTTCAGACGCAGAGCTCCACAAAACAGAAGGAACTACTTAACTCTTCTCATTCAGTTTCTGACAGCCCACCACAGCAAGGTAAAGCCCTTAGAGCATTGAAGGCTTTGGCACGTTCTAAATGATTGTTCTATCCCTAAACATTCGAGGGATCGGAGGCACCCTCAAGGTGGCCTCCTTCTGCAGGCTACTGGAGCGATCAAAGCCTGATGTGATTTTCTTACAAGAAACCCTCTCGGCCGACCACTCATCTAGAGATTTTGTTTACAGATTCCGTCCTTCTTGGTTCACAGTGGTAGTCATTTCCTGTGGAAATTCTGGTGGTTTGCTCGTGGCTTGGGACCCCAGGATTTTTTATCTAAATCCCTTCCAATTAAATGGTGGTATTCTTTTACTAGGCTGATGTCTTGCTTCTTCACAGAAATTGGCTTTCCTTAACATCTATGGCCCATGTTCGGACAGGAAGTGCTTCTGGTCTTCACTGGCAAATATTGGCCTCCTATCTATTCAAAATCTCATTTTAGGCGGAGATTTTAATCTAATTCTCTCTGCAGCAGAAAATTGGGGAGGTGCCTACCTGCCGAGCTCCTCTGAGAGGTTCTATAAAGAGCTGTTTGACTCCCATAACTTAATTGACATTGTGTCGACCCGATTGACCCCTACTTGGCGAAACGGAAGAGCCGACCCTGATGCCATTGCAAGGAGACTTGATCGCTTTCTAGTGGCTGACAGTTACCTTACTTCCACTGATTTGCCTTCCTCGTGGGTCGAGCACCCTTTCTTCTCATATCACGCTCCCATTTTCCTTCAGCTGAGACCCTCAACGTGGATGTACTCGACCCCCTTCAAGTTCAACTACCATTGGCTCACTGTTGCTGATTACTCTGCTATTGTCCACGCGGTTTGGAGGGATCCATGTTTTCTTACTGAAGAAAACGCCCAGTTACGGCTAGTCTGGAAATTGAAGACCTTAAAAGAAAACTCTAAAGCGTGGTATCATGCCAACAGGAAACTGGAACAGTCTCGACTTGCTTTTCTGGAAACCGAAATTTCAAATTACATTCTAAAGTCGTCTATCTTTGTGCTAACAATGGGGGAGGCAACCAGGCTGAAGACGCTCGAATCACATCGGAACTTCATTCTGAGATCTGAGGAAAATGCCTGGAGGCTTCGCAGCCGCGCAACATGGCTTCAAAGTGGTGATTCAAACTCTAAATTCTTTCATAAAGTTGCAAGCTACAACAGAAACAACAAATTCATCTGTTCGATCAAAGATAGTAGCGAGGCAGACATCCGTGGACAGGATGCCATAAAGGTGGAGGCTGTTACATACTTCAAAAATATGTACGCAGCACCCAGCAACTTAAATCTCCTGGAGCAATGCTCCTCTGCCAGTCTTTTCCCATCGATTATCTCTGCTGAGGAAGACACTGATCTCTACAAACCTGTTACCCTCTCTGAGCTAAAGAGCATCCTTCTTCACTTTAAGAAAGAGAGGAGTCCGGGCCCTGACGGCTGGACATCGAAATTTTTCATCCACTTTTTTGACCTCGTCGGTGAGGATCTCCTACAGATGGTTGAAGACACCCGCATAATGTTGAAATAATGTAACTGCGAAGAGCATTCTTATTATTTTGTTATTGGATTAAATCCCCATTGTGGATTAATCATGTCATTATTATTATTTTTATTATTAGGTTAATCCCCATTGAGGATTAACCAAGTCGGTAATTGTATAAGGACCAAATCCCCTTTTGCGGATTGGTCAT
>JASDQU010103994.1:26340-38570 GCA_032191745.1 Picea mariana | reverse complement strand
AGTATTCAGTAACTCTGAGGCTTCCTTTGAGTCTGTGAATTCCCCTGGTTTGCACTCCTTGCATGTTCTTTCTGACCCTGTAGAGTTCAGATGTGCTCTCCTTGCGCTAGCTCCAGAAATTCCAGTGTTCTGTGGTGCACTCCTTGCACAACCTAAAGAACCCATACAGAAACCGACAAACTCACAAACATATAGCAAAATATATCTATAACACGTATCTACAACATGTAAATTACATTCAAATGCTTAACCATGCGCAGACAATTCATGGGCAGGAAAAACTGCTCTTTGTATTCATCTCCAAATGTTTATACAAATGTTTACAAATGATGGACTGTAACAAGTCTCATCTTTGTCTCCCCTGAGACCTCTCTACCTGGGAACCCTCTCTCTCTCTTTCTACTCTAATTTCCCCCATTACAAAATGAGGTCTCTCTCAAGCTTATCCTCCACCTCACCATCTCTGAGCTATCTCTATCACTGAGCGACTTCATTACATAAATGGAAGTCGCAGATCTGACTGATCTAGACTTAGCTGCAGGTAACCAATTAAGGAAACCTCAACCACTACCTGTACAAAGGCATGGTCTGGTCTCTATCAGCCTTACAACATTAAATTCAATTTCAAAAATTGGAAAACGAGAGGGTTCTGCCTCTCCTTTTCATGAATGCGCGCTGGATGTGCTTGTTGGCTGGTGCTTATACTGATTTGGAGCAATTCTCTTGCATCATCGCTCATGTTCAAACACCCGACATGCGAAGTCATGATTTGATCACAACCATCTATCAAAGGAGAATAAGGATCATTGATTTGAGAAGGATATGTGGCATAGCACGTCAGCAGACTACATCAGCAAGGACATGTGGCACAATCAGGCAATGACAAGTGTCAAGCTAATTCAGGATTTTAGGTATGTGCAGATAACGAATATGAGTGACACGTGGCAGCTACTCGCCATGTGCCAAGTCATCATGTGACATCAACAGGCTTATGTCACGTAGGGAGTTTCTACTTCGGGAGTTTTTCATAACAAGCAAACACTCTAATATCTCGAAGTCCCAAATGCCAAAATTGCGAAAGGGACATGCATCAGTAGATTGACAACTTCAGAGATTTGACATGCTGGTAGTCATGAAAATCGCGAAGGCCGAAATGACGGAGGGCCGAAGGGACGAAGTTGCGAAATGCCGAAGTGCCTAAGAGTGCCAAAGTTAGGACAGCCATCCATCCTGTTGAATGACTAAGTCTTTGCAGTCGGATTTAGGAGTGAAATGAGTGATGTAAGGATCAACTATAACCATTGATCTGGTTCTGAGATGTAGTGTGAGTCGTCCAATCTTTTTGGCGATATCATATTCGGGAGATTTGAAATGTTCTAAGTCACAAAGACCCGAAGGTTGAAGTGTCGAAATCGCGTCAGTCGTCCGTCTCATCAGAAGATCACATTATGACCGTTGATTTGGTAAAGCGCTCAAGCACTCATTGAAGCTTAGCATTCGGTCATCACCATTGGTCATATGCTATAAAAAATTTAAAATGATATTATAA
This sequence comes from Picea mariana, assembly GCA_032191745.1. Classification (NCBI taxonomy): domain Eukaryota; kingdom Viridiplantae; phylum Streptophyta; class Pinopsida; order Pinales; family Pinaceae; genus Picea; species Picea mariana. The sequence goes on along the minus strand of JASDQU010103994.1, from coordinate 37,021 downwards.
CATGTCGCTATAATTGGTAAAGCCCATGGTTATGTAACACATGGTCATATGTGATGGTTTGAAAGAAGCGCCTCCACATAATCTGGTCTCTGAGAATATAATAGAGATTTGGGATTGAGTTTAAAGGATTAAATTGATCCATGAATGTGATCAATTTATGGAAAACCTTCACCATAAAATAAATAAATGATAATTAAGATTGATTAATCAAAGAGGCACAATGGTCGAAGAATGAATCGATACACAGTCATGATTAAAAGAGAATAAATCATGAAAATATGAATAAAGAATAAAAAGGAAAAATGATATTAATTAAAGTTTAGTTTATCATTTTAAATGAAAAGGTACAATGGTTAAAATAAAGGGACACGATGTTTTAAATTTCACACCAGTTTGAAGATTATATAAACGCGAAAATGTGGTGAGAAGATGGTGTCTCTGTGGTTGAGATTAGAAGATCAAAAACCAAAGCAGATTCCAGAAGATATCAGAGGAAAGAAAATGTGAATTATAGAGAAGATGAAATGCGGTTATGAGTGCCTTATGATATACCTCTGATCATAAGATAGAATTGATTCCATAATGGATCACTACTACTGGAGTTGAATAAAATCTAGTTGGATAGACTGGGTTCTATCAGGGAGCTGGGTCTTGCGCCAAGCTGGGTCTTGGCTGAGAGTTGGTGCTCTCCGAGGGGTTGGTGCTCCTTACTTCAGTTGGTGCTGAAACAATAGTTGGTGCTAAAGAAAATACTTTTTCACATATATTCATATTATTATGTTCATATCAATTATAAAAAAGTTTATACAAACATCTGGTGTCTCTGTGTTAATTGTGATTATGATTTGATTATTATTAATCTGTTCAATTATGTTTTAACTAGTAACTTGAAAGAAGAAAAAGTTAGAATAGTTCACACACTAATTCACCCCCCCCCCTCTTAGTGTGGGCTGTGTGTTCTTCAGCTTGGAGTGGTCTAGAAAGACTTCTCCAGTAGTGAGAAGTGATTGTTTTCTCTAGTAGTGAGAAGTGATTGTTTTCTCCAGTAGTGAGATGTGTTCCCCAATAGTGGGAAGTGATCCCCAGTCGAGGGAAGTGATGAGATCCCCAGTAGTGGAAGCTACTCCAACGCAGGATGGTATGCTACCCCAATGTAGGTTGGTATGCTACCCCAACACATGTTGATACTCCAACGCAGGCTGGTATGCTACCCCAATGTAGGTTGGTACTCCAATGCAGGTTAGTATGCTACCCCAACGCATGTTGGTACTCCAACATAGGCTGGTATGCTACCCCAGCGCATGTTGGTACTCCAATGCAGGCTAGTATCTTACTCAAGTATGAAAGACTAGTGAAAGTGAAGAACTTCTTATGATATATAGAATCGTGAAAATCAACAAGACAATGGCCGAAGTGTACAAACATGCAGAAGCAGATTATTCCCGAAGAATACCTTCCTAGCTAAGAGGGAGTGTTGAAGAATGTGTAGTTGCAAAAGATATTCTCTAACTGTATTTGATCATGCAAAAACCCTAAAAAGAATATTATTATGTTGTATTTGTAAAATCGGCTCCATTGTGGCCTTTATTGTAAAATAAAGTCAAATTGTCAAGTCGGCCACTATTGTGGCAAATGTAAAATGTAATTAAGTGACAATTGTCAAGTTGGCCCTAGTAGTTAAAAGGGAAATTCATTTGTGTATAAACAGAGAGGTTAGACGCCTCATTTACACACTCATCTCACTCAAGCACAAGAGAGAGAAAATGTGTGCAATTTTTGGAGAGAGAGGGAGACACAACAAAGGTCCATCTATTTTCTGTCTTGGCATTGCTCTTGGTTGAAGAATCTATTTAGAATAAGTTGTTTGTTTTTCTTCCCCTAGAGTGTTTCCCAGGATAATCCTTGTGTCTATCTTGTTTATGTGATTGTCTCTCTTTCAGTGATCTTGTATATGCGGTTAACGAGCTAAATAATCCTAATGAGAAAAGATGAACTATAACTGTTAGCTGCATAAGTAATTTTTCAATAGTTGATAACTCCATTCTTTCTTTGGGAGGTTTCTCATCTCCTTCCCTTCTCATGTACCCTACCATTGTTTCTCGTGGACCCTACAATGGTTTCCTTCCTGGAGGGTGGGAAGGAAAACACTCTTAAAAGAAATAGAAGGGAATCTTTCTAAGGTCACTAATCTCGTAGATGAAGGAAGTCTTAGCCCTAACCTCTTAGAGGAATTAAAAGCATTGAAAGAACAAATAAATAGATGTTTGGAGAAGGAAGAACAAGAGTGGAGGCTTAAAATCATAGCACTATGGCTAGAAGTTGGAGACAACAACACTAGATACTTCCATTAGTATGCAAACTATAGGAGAAATCTAAACAAAATATAAGAAATCAAGGACCATGAAGGGAGAATGGTAAGCTCATTTCAAGATAAATCTGAGGTGGGGACACACTTTTTTTATTCACTCTTCAAAGCATTGACAGATTGCCCCCTTTGGCTGACCTTTCCTCAATGCAGATCGAAAAAATCTCGGGCCTGGATGGCTTCACTGTTGAGTTTTTCAAATCCTTCTATGAATTGATCAATGATGACCTACTAATGATGATAAAGGAATCTCAGAGGAGTGGCAAAGTGACCGGGTCCTTTAACTAAACCTTCCTTTTCCTAATCCCTAAAAAAAAATATGTGGAGTCTTTTGATGATTACAGACCCATATCTTGTTGCAATGTGATTTATAAGATAATGTCCAAATCCATTGCAATGCAGTTGAAGCTTATTTTGATAGAAATTTTTGGGGAGGAACAATTTGGATTTCTTCAGAATCGTCAAATCCACGACGTGGTAGCCATTGCACAAGAGTTCCTTCATTCGATAAAAAAGAAAAATGTGAAAGAAACCATTCTAAAGATGGACCTGACAAAATATTATGACATAGTGGATTGGAATTTCCTTCGACTAGTTCTAATCTTGATGGGAATGTGTATGAAAATAGTGAATTGGATTATGGGATGCCTCCAAAATGCATAATTTGTCGTCCTAATTAATGGATCCCTATCTCGTTTCTTTAAATCATCCCGAGGACTTGTGGGAATGAGTCTGAAAATGGTGAAATGGATTATGGGATGCCTCCAAAATGCATCCTTTGTCGTCCTTATTAATGGATCCCCATCTTGTTTCTTTAAAGCATCCCAAGGACTCTAATAGGGATGCCCCTTATCCCCCTTTCTCTTTTTAATCATTGTGGAAGCATTAAGTAAACTAATGGAAGAAGTATGATCCTCTGGTCTGCTAAGAGGAGTGATGGTGTCAAAAAGGGAGGCAATTTCCCATTTACTTTCCGTCGATGACATCTTCTGTAGTGTACAGGGGTCCCTTCAAGATTGAGGGCAGTAAAGAATGTACTATAAATATTTTTCAGAGCAACAAGAATGGTTTTCAACCTGGAAAAATCATGCCTTATCATAAACAATTGTTCGATCGAGGAATTAGGCGATTTAGGGAACATCATTCCGGCACCCTAAAATAATTTGGAAGAGGGGTTTAAATATTTGGGCTTCTTTTTAAAACCTTATTGTTATAGAGGTGTGTACCAGGGATGGCTTATAAGGAAGATAGAAGCCAGGATCTCGGTCTAGGTCAACAAGCTACTCTCAAGTGTGGGTAGACTTGTCCTCCTAAAGGCAGTACTCGAAAGTATCCCAGTCTATTGGAACTCAATTATTTCTATTCCCAAATGGATCTTAAGCAATATATGAAAGTTAAGCTTCCAATATCTTTGGTCGGAATAGAATAAATTGAGAGGGATCGCACTAGCCGAGAGATCAATGTTATCTTAGCCAAAAGAGCTAGGGGGATGGGGCCTCAAGGAAATTTTTTCCTTCGCCAAGGCCCTGGGTGGGAGAAATATTTGGAGTCTGACCCAGGGAAATTCTCTTTGGTACCAGGTTATGAGTTCCAAATACTTTGACAACCTATTAATGGTTGATTGGTTCCTAGCCCCGTTGAAATCATCCAAGGGATTTATTGCTTGGAAAGCATTGGTAGAATCCTTTCTGATTTTGATAACCACTTAAACTACACCTAATAATTATAGATAGGAAATGTGTCCCTCATGAAATATTCTTTCACAAGAGAGTTCGATAGTTCATACACATCCATTTGAGTAATTTTATAGTGTAAAAGTATTTCATTATATTTAAAATTTAATTAAATATAAAGAAAACATAAAAAATTTACTAAATTTTCATGACATGCTTCACAATGTGAATGTTTTAGCGAATGTTTTATAGAGTGAAGTTTTTATGTTTGCTAATTATATATTTATTTTTGCTTCACAATCAAAATATTTGAGAAGGATTTTATAACTCTTTTGTTATTTAATATTGTGAAAAAAGACAGCTATGCCAAGGACTACAAAACCAAAACCTCCTACATAAGAAGAGGTGATCTATTAATATCCACTTTATCAAAATACATGAGAGAGTCCCCAATTTATAGGATTTAGGAGGCCCAACAAACACCTAATATTAGTTCGAAAATTGAAAGAATCTACGTGAGTTTAACTCACACAAGTTGTCATGTGTTGAGAAATAGATATAGTTTAAACAAACACACTAACACCCCCCATAAGCATCCATAAATACATTTATAGGAAATCATTCATTCTTTTTAGTCCCTACACATAATATACAACTACTTATTTGAGGTTAGAAAGTGTTGGCAACTACTGAAGGGTGTGCCATTTTCCACCCAGCCATAGGCACAAATTCTATTGGTATTTCCACAACTAGCCACCCCCTAGCCATAGTATGATGCCATGAGAGGAATTTATTCTTTTACTCAGCAAACAAAAAGGGACCAAGGTTACTCTCCTTTTTCCACTTCTTCTCTGTTTTGACCCGAACCAGAGAAAACTCACATGTTCCTCTTGTTCAGATTTGGTCTTCAAAATCATTCATGTGCCTCCTCCTATTGTCTGCCTGTCCTCCCCTATTTTTTCCCACGATTTTCATTTTTTATTTCTTGCCTTCTTCAACAATATTTTGTGGGTCAAATCAAGAGCTTCTAGATGGATACTCTACCCATTCTCCCATTGATTTATGAGGGACTCCCCAACTACTAGCTTGACTGGTAAATCAATTCTCTAGGATAGAGGATAGTTCTAGGTCTGAGCATTTTTAATTCAACAAAGTATTGCCTGGTAGGGGTCATCTCAACCAGTAATGGTTCCCCTTGTCATTTCCTCTCATGGTATCATAATATGTATAGGCATCACCCTCGGCAATTAGTCAACATTTTCCATACACATATGTATATTAAAATGGAAATATATTTACATCACATCCTCATCAAAGGTTCATTGTATTTTTAAGTTTACACATAACCAGTCCATTCCTAGTTTTGAAAATAATCACCAATATATTTATAGACTGGGGAAACATGGGTATTGCAATCCGCCCCCCCTTAAAGGAACATTGTCCTCAGAGTTCTTTGCATTTCTAAAACACTATCCATGCTCTCATGTTTCAATGGCTTCAACAAGTTTTTCCTTTTTCTTGTTCTGCTCCTTTCCCAGACTCTTGGTATCTAGCTCATGCCTACAACTATTTCAGACAACAAGCATATTAATTGACAATTTCATGCATAAACATTTTATTCCTCTTCATAATTCTAGAAGAAAATATATGAATCAACACATTACTTATCTATGTAGTTCATGTATCTTCATCCATATGGTTGTCTCATTAACTTGGCTCACTATTTTCCTTGACATACCCATTGTGCTCATGATCCTAATCAACATTTTACAAGAGCTATCAAAGTCTCCTCTTCCTTGTGATCACTCACCCTCCAGGCTCAGGCTCATGCATCCCCTTCTCTACTATACAGTCCCTTGGGCGATCCATCTTTCTTTCCAAGGATTTCTCGCACAAGAAGAGATTCAAAGACTTCACTGAGTCTTACAACGGAGGCATCCCTATGACTTTCTCTGTCGAGGAGTCCCTTCAGCTTGTGTTACCTCAACACAACATTCTCTATGGTGATCATGTCATAACACAAGATTCTCATGTCATAACAGTAGCCATTTCCATGCTTTCCCAGCTTCACAACCATTATCTGTCCCTTCACAACATATATTTCATCTCACATGTATCACATGTATACAGTAACTAGTCAAAGAATAGAGTAGGTAGATTCCTTCCTTCCTTAAAGGAAAAATCATGTTGCCTTCCTTTTTCATGTGTAGCAGGGGGACTCTTGACCTCACAAAGTGGTCACGGGATAGGAAACATAAGAGTTGGATGGCTCAAGAAGGATCACGCAAAACAATCGAACCTAAGATTCGCCCCTTCATAGATATCCTCTTGCCTTATGATGTATGAACACTTGAAGTAAAGGATTTTAAGTACCCTAAATAGTCAAATCTATGTTTCAAACGATAAGTGATAATGGGGGGTTACTTGGATACCTACCTCTGAAATCCTAACCTAAACTAAAATTTGTTTGTGACCTCTCAAGGAGGATTTTAGTAGGTTTTTAGAGTTGTGTTTTAAAAGGTTTTTGGAATTGGGGTCATGAACCAATTCCATTGCTTAAGAGTGTGTTTAAAGGATCTTGAGAACACTTAAGTCTCTCTGGTCCTCCTAGATCACTTGTGGGCACAAGTAAGAGATCATACTTTGACGAAAGTGAACTATAGATGCCTCGTTTGTGAGTGTGAATGTGTGCAAGTGTGAACAAATATGTTAATGAACGGATTTGCAACATGTGGACATTGTGGGGTCCATTACTCTTTCCTATTTAAACTTTAAATGTTTTTGCAACCTTGCATAGTTGGTAAATTTGAAGCTAGTCCTAGATAGTAAAGACATGGACATTTGATGGTCTGTTACAATCCTTTAACTCCTTAGGTGTGATTTTCACAATGAAAAACTTTCCTAGGTTGTACAATGATGTGGACAATTAAGGTCCTTTCAAATCTTTACCTCTCTAGTGTTGTATTTGCAAAAAAATAAACTATGAGGTGCACAAGTGCTTTGACCTCACCTAGTTATTTGTTTGAACTTGAAAACTTTGGAAAAATCAACGACAAGATTTGCACATTTGGGGTGCTTAATTTATAATTTAATTTTACCACTGTGTTGTTTGAAAGGGAGGTGGAGAAGTATTCTAAACCTTTTTTTGATTCACCAAGATCACTCGAGATAGTGCGAGGTGAAGAGCATACTTTGAGGTAGACAATAAAGCTCCTAGTCCCAAAAAGTAGAGTGATTAATGCCAAAATATAACTAAGAGTGGATATGATTTAAATAGATATCCATGCGGTTCTTTTTATCCTCCCTATTAATCTATATTAGCTAATTTATCATGCAAGAATAAACTCAAAGTAAGATTTTCAAGGTTTCTGTTTTTTTAATTTTGTATTTAATTTTCTACTTAATACATACACATGTTTGTAAATATACCCACCTCCATCATCAAAAGTCAATGTTGTACTAAACACCAATACTAATGGAATAGTAATTTTCATGTTTCAAAAGTTAATTTTAGAATGGTAGTATTGAGATATTATAGAATGTCATTGAACTAACCAATCCCCTACTTTATAAAAGTTATACTTGTAAACATCAAAAGAGAAAAGAAACCAAATATCATGTAAAATTTCGAAGATATTCATAAAAGTTTTTTTTAAAACAAAAAGGAGAAAGTAAAATTTACGTGAAATACCAAAAATAAAAATAAAAAGTTCGTATTTTAAATTTAAGAAAAAAAACTTGGTTTATCATTTGAAATATCAAATCATAACGTAAGAAAAAAAATGTCCGAAAAGTAATAAATTAACATCTTCGTTAAAAAAAATTGTGATTCATTGACAATTAAAAAACAATTATATAGTAACCTCTACTAAAAAATGAAAAACATAACTAAATCGCAATGCAATTTTGATAATGGTAGTCTTGAGATACGATAGAATGCCATTAAATTAACCAATCCCCAACTTTATAGGACTACAAAATAAAAGACTACACCTTGACAATTTTAAAGCATGAACTACACTATGAAGAGAATATTCTATATCAATTTAAATAATAACTTATCACCAAATAGTAATAAAAAATAAAGTGTATGAATATTATTAAAAAAAAAAAATGCATGCAATGAAAAACAAAGCACTATGAGCGCTAGGAGATATGATTCCAATTATACTTGTAAATATAAAAAGAGAAAAGAAACCAAATATCATGTAAAATTAAAAAAATACTCATAAAAGTATTTTTTAAAACAAAGGGGAGAAAGTAAAATAATTGTGATAGTTTATTACTAAAACATAATTAGAGATGTATTTATGTTTTTAGCTATGTTTCAGTGAGTTTAGTTACTAATAGGGATGTTATTAAAGATGTGATTATTATTTCAAAATTTGGTTGTTAATAGGGATTTTGTTAAAAATATCTTTTAACTAGTTAATAAAAATGTTAAGGGTGGCATTATAAATAAAGTAGGTATGTGGTCAGGGGCTAGGGTTTTAGGTTTTGTAGTGTGTCAGGTGGGATGATCGTTATTGAGTGGATGCTAGATGGAGGATCCACCATAACTGGTGGATTACTACGAAGATCTCTTGACTAAGGACGAGGCATGTCCATTAGTCTGAATCTTAATCCGTCCTTGTGTCATGTCAATTCACACGCGGTTTTAGTGAATCCAATGTACTTATGTATTTAGCTATGTCTCAGTGAGTTTAGTTATTAATAGGGATGTTATTAAAGATGTGACTATCATCTCAAAATTTGGTTGTTAATAGGGACTTCACTAAAAATGTTTCTTAACTAGTTAATAAACATGTTAAGGGTGGCATTATAAATAAAGTAGGTATGTGGTCAGGGGCTAGGGTTTTATGTTTTGTAGTGTTCCAGGTGGGAGGATCGTTATTGAGTGGATGCTAGATGGAGGATCCACCACAACTGGTGGATTACTACGAAGATCTCTTGACTAAGGATGAGGCATGTCCATTAGTCCGAATCTTAATCCGTCCTTGTGTCATGTCAACTCACATGCGGTTTTAGTGAATCCCAAGGCTGATGCTCTTGCTCTCCGTTCTCCTGTAATTTTCGCTAGCTCATGTCAGAATTTTGTTTCTTCCCCATAGGCTTCTCATTTGCAGGATTTTCATGAGGTTTGGAGTGTTGTTTGACTCCATTGCCTCCGCGGAGTGTAGATCCTTCCGCCTTGTCGAACCCTAGATCAAACCCCAGTTTGATCGATTGTAATTTCAGTGTTGGGGGCTTTTGTATTTTTCAGTAGTCACTTGAAGTTGAAGATATGAAGGTTATGGGTCCTACCCAAGGGCCAATGGGGAGGAAGTGTAAGAAAACGATTCATTTGCACGGGGGTGACATAACACTTGTGGTGGGTAAGTACCTACACATATTTCAAATTGCATATTTGGATGGGAAAACACTAGTAGGGAAGTTTGGTAACCGACAAATTTCTACAGGGGTTCTCTCCTAGTGGATGGAGTAACATTGGGTGTCGATTTTGGGGTATTCCCCTATTTTCACCGCTTATCACAGGGTTGGATTGGATTTGTTTCCAAGGTGAAGGAAGATAGACAAAAATCCTCTGTGTGTGTTGGTTTTGGGATTGATAAGTCCTCTGCATAAAACCTTGGAACCCTTTGTTTGATGCAATGTTGAGGGTTTAAAAAGACTCCCTGTCTAGATAAATTTGTCAAATCTTCCATTGGAGTACTACTTAGATGAGGGCCTTAAGGCCATTGGTGATGCCTTGGGTACATACAATGTTGTTGATACTAGTTTTAAGTCTTCTTCTAGCCGAGAAATGACACAGATATTGGTGGAATTGGACCCTAGCAAAGTTTTGTGTAAATCCATGAAGTTGATTGTGGGTGCATGTACTTATGTACAGTTTCTAGACTACCTTAATGTCCCATTTCAATATGTAAGGTGCCACGAGGTGGAACATGTTGTGGATGATTATGATTTTTTTTTTATTAAGAACTTTTAGAGGAACCCTCATTATTTCTCAAATGAGCATGCCTTATCCACATCGTGTAGTGGCCAAAAAGGTGTCAGGGACCTTTGTCCCTCCACGCGACAAAGGAAAAGTTAGACCCTTGGGCCTCTTTAGTCGTCTTCCCATCATGAAAAATTTGGTATCATTGTTGGTGACATATCTATTCCACTGGTTTAGTCTGGCCCCATGTGTGGAGCTCAAAATATTCCAAAGGATCCACTGGATGAGGATATCGATCTCTCAGTGTTAGAATCGAGTAAAATTGAGGCATTATGGTATGATAACAAAGTTAAGCAATATGTTTCAGGTAAGTCTTCTTCTTCTACTCGTATGGTTACTTCATCCTCTCATTTGGGTTTTCAACCTTTGGATGGGGTGGTGGATTCTACAACCTTTCCTTCGTCTAAGGGGGGTTTAACCCAAAACCTCGTGGAGCCTAGACTTTTGAAGGAATCTATATTTGACCTTGTTAATGAATCTGATCATGCTTTGGCTTAGGCTTTGGGTTCTCGAAAGGCATGTTCCTCCAATTTTGTTTCTACCTCCTCAGGGTGGGACCCTTATCTACTTAGGTCCCAAATTTTGGCTAAGGGTCCTTCTTCCTTAGGGGGATTAGGTTTTGTCTTAGCCAAAGAACCCTGGCCT